>CAOGCB010189810.1:0-11808 GCA_948266635.1 Cnidoscolus chayamansa | reverse complement strand
TAAAAATAAAGATTCATATGTAGTTATTATTACACATGCATTGGTAATTGTAGCATGCAAAACTTGTTTGTCTGTTATATGAGTACATGTTAAATTTGGGAGCATAGCATGTAAAGATGATTGATATGCAGTTCATTAAATAATATAATATGCTTATAATTATGCTACATTATATTGTTATGGTTTTTATATATACCCACTGAGCATGTAACTCAATGCATTGGTTGGTTTCCATGCGTAGGAAAAAGACGGTAGCAGTAGGAGATTCATCCACTAATCCACAGTAGTAATAACAACTAAAGGAACACATCAGCTGATCTACCTAGAGTTTTGACACTATATGTAATTTACTAATTTTTGGCATGTACATAGAGTTGTGAGTAGTTAACTAATACATTAGTTAATCTTGTAATTAGATTGATATAAACATATTTTATGTGATGAGATGCTTATGTTGGGATGCAATTGCATAATTTTGGAATAGGTCTAAAAGTACAAGTTTGAGGGCCCTTATATAGGGGAAACTCTAGACCACCTGTGGATAAGCTCTGAAAATTTGGAGCTAGGGATGATGCCTCAATAGCAGAATATTGGCTGGAAGGTATAGAAAGAGTGTTGGAGACACTGCAATGCACTCTAAGAGATAGTGTGATTTGTGCATTCTCCCTATGAAAGAGGAGGCATATCAATGGTGGCAAACCACATCACAGCTAGTTAGAGCTGAGCAGAAAACATGAGAGTATTTTCTAACTCAGTTTAGAAGGAAGTATATTAGGATCTATATAGGGAAGAAAGAAAGAGGGAGTTTAATTATTTTAGGCAAGGAAGGCTATTAGTCGGGGAGTAAGAAAAGGAGTTTATCATACTGAGTGACTATGCACTAGAGATTGTTCCTATAGAGGAGACCCACTGTAATAGGTTTGAAAAGGGCTTGCATAATGAAATCACATTGTATTTGATGGCTTAGAAAATTCAAGACTTTGCTGATTTGGTGAATGCAGCTCTAGGTGTAGAGCAAGTTAGGGTTGCTGAGCAGAGTAGGCAACAGAGAGGCCCCATAAAAGAGAGGACAAGGTCAAGCACAAGCACAATCTTCAGCTTCCTAGACATTCAGCAAAAAGTATAAAGGCACAGGGACAGAGCCAAGAAACATAATCCCAAAGCAAGGTTAATAGACTAGGGCCATTAGCCACATCTGTAGGAAACACAGGGGTTCAGACAAGGGATCCTATCTAGTATGCGAGCATTGTGGCAGACGACACCTAGGGGAATGTTGGAAAGTAATAGGGCCTTACTTTATTTGTGGCTCTACTGATCATTGTAAGATAGATTGTCCTAGAGTTCAAAGAGTTGCTACCATAAGGGCTCTTAGGAAAAAGATATGCCCCAATGGTAGGTAGAGGCAGAGGAAATGTAGTTGCTGTAGCTAGCTAGAGAGGTGGTACATCTAGCCAGAAAGCACCAGGTGCAGCAGACAAAGGGGACACCAGGGCTCCAGCTAGAGCTTATGCTCTAGAGGCTTGGGAAGAGGAGGACTCACCTGATGTAATTGTAGGTACCTTTGTAATACTTGGTAAAAATATATGTGCATTGATTGAGCCTGGATCTACTCATTCCTATGTATGCATTCCTATTTAACATGATAGGGAATAGAGGGTAGATGATAGAGATCAAGAGACATCCAGCAATCAGAAGACATCCAACACTCAGGAGTTCAACAAAGCCAATGATCCTTTACAAGGTATCGGGGGTCCTATGACACGATCACAGACCAAATAGATGGAAGAGGTGTTGCAAGGTTTGATTATGGAACTTCAAGAGCAAGAGACGATTCAACACAACCTTAACACAAGCCTAAGCCTATGAATATCATATATCAAAGTGGGGACAAAATGGGGGACATCAACATTGGACAGATGGCGTCAACAAGGGAAGGTCGTCGGCCTTCCTGCTATACATTGCACAAAGATTGCCTGCCTTGAAAGGAAGGCCGCCAGCCTTGTTTCTTGCACTGCCAGCCTTTAATTGTTACGCATTTATTTTATCTCTTACATTTCTAAGTCGGGCATATATGTATTTAGACTACTAGCTTATGCGATAGGACGAGATAGGATGATTATAAATATCTTATTTTGACAGCTGAAACACAATTAGGTTTTATTTATGATAATTTATTGAGAGAATTATCTCTTCCTTTGGTTCTTGCGAATAGAACTACTTTAGATTTCTTCATCTAACGCTTGGAGAAATAAATCTTGATAACTTAGGATCTAATTGATAGGTTCAATTGGGGTCGAGTTACAGGCTATTATTTGATTCACTTTCGATTCTAGGGTTTGGAACCTCTATTGATAATTGGGTCTTAGATCAATATCTAGGGTTCGCGTCATTTGGTATCAGAGCTAGTGGTTCATTGAATCAGGTGAAATCTATCCTTGTTCATACTTTTGTTTATCGGTTGCTCTTGTATTCCATCTTCTCTACCTTGTCTTTCAATTCCATTATTTAGTTTGTATCAAAAGAGTTTTGATTTTCCCAACTACATTCTTCATTCGGCTTATAGATATTCAATTGCCGTTAATTTTGTTCAAGGAGTTTTAATTCTCTGAATTGCAAATTCCAGGCATGATATTTCAGGGAAAGAATAACTTGGTTGTTTAGCATTTAAAAAAAAAAAGAGGAAAAGAAAATTCGTATAAAGAAAAAGAAAAGCAAATTAGTTTATAAAAAAAAGGTTGCTGAATATCGATTGACTTTTTGTTGATATCTTCATTTGTTTGTTTATTTGTTTGAGTTCATTGTTTTTCCCATTACGTTCGTTCATATTTCATCTAGAGTCTTTTGGCTTGTAGTTTTTACTTGTCGTTAGAATTCTGAGTTGTTACGTTGGTTTATCTTAGTGGTTTACTTGAACAAATTTCATTGAGTTAGTTCTATAACAAGAACATGCAAAGGAAAAGTAGAGTGGTGAGATTAATGTTGAGAGAAATCCAAAATTGTGTGATACACGAGAGAAATTTTCATCTGAGTGAAAATAGGTGAGGGAGTGACTTGTGAGGCCTTTTTATATTGTTATTCCTAATGTTCTTTGTTGCAGCAACATGTTTGATCAAAGTTCATCTGACAAAGAGAAGGAAGTAGGTGACAATAAGTTGATGTTTGATGCATTGGTGAGTGAGATGAGAAAGACGATGAGGGCTGAGTTAGAACTGGTCCATCAGAGAATGGATAAGATGGAGCAAAATAGGGAGCCCATAATTAACACTTCAGTGGGTCGAAGATTTGAGAGGCACCTAAGGAGGGGAGTGACATTGGAGGAGGAAGATGATATTGAACTAGCAAAGTATAATTTTTTGATGGGGAGAGACAATACCCAAAGGAGAGATAGCAATTTGGGCGGCATAAAGATGAAAATACCTTCCTTTCAAGGGAAGAATGACCCATAATTATACTTAGAATGGGAGCGAAAAGTTGATCATATACTTGAGTGCCATAATTACTCGGAGGACAAAAAGATTAAACTTGCAGTATTCGAATTCACAAATTATGCGAGTGTATGGTGGGATCAATTGGTTTGAAACAGGAGATGATATGGGGAGAGACCTGTTCACACTTGGGATGAGATGAAATATATCATGTAGAAAAGGTACATTCCTACTCATTATTATAGGGATTTACATAGAAAATTGCAAAGTCTGACACAGGGATCCGGAAGTGTAGAGGATTACTACAAAGAGATGGATATGGTCATGATTAAAGCTAAAGTAGAAGAGGATGACGAAGCTACAATGGCTAGATTTATTGGTGGATTGAATAGGGAGATCACTGATATTGTTGATCTACAACATTATGTTGATATTGAGGAACTAATGCATAAGGAGGTTAAGGTTGAGTAATAGTTGAAGGCAAGGAGTACTTCACGGTATAATTTAGCTTCAAATTCTTCCAGATATATTTCAGCTGACGACTCTTTATGGAAATCAAATTAGAGGAATAATAAACCATCACCGAAAACTAAGGAGGAAGAGAAGGTTAAGGCCCCAACATCTTCGAAAGGTAACACTAAAACCAAAGTTATTTCTAAATTACGTGATATTAAGTGTTTCAGGTGCCAGGGATTTGGGCATATTTCATCGCAGTGTCCAAACACTAAGGCGATGATTCTTTTAGAGGATGGTGATGTGGAAAGTGTGAGTTCAGGAGATGAAGATGACATGCCCCCATTGGAAGATTGTAGTGATGTGGATATGGAAGGTCCTGTAAAGGGAGAATTTCTTATTACCAGGCGGATTCTTAATACTCAACCTAAGAATGAGGGTGATGAGGTACATCGAGAACACATTTTTCATACCAGATGCCAAGTGAATAACAAGGTGTGTAGTTTGATTATTGATAGTGGAAGCTATACAAATCTTGCTAGTACGTTATTGGTTGATAAATTGAGCCTGAAAATTGAAAAGCATGGTCAGCCTTATAAATTGCAATGGTTGAGTGATTGTGGGGAGGTTAAGGTGACCCAAAGGATACTGATTTCTTTCTCTATAGAGGAATATCGAGATGAGGTATTGTGTGATGTGTTACCTATGCAAGCTTGCAACATATTGTTGGGACGACCTTGGCAGTTTGACATGAAGGTTACCCATGATGGATATCATAATCTGTCTTCCTTTGTTCTGAACAAAAGATAGGTGATTTTGACACCTCTCAACCCTTAGGAGGCTAGTGAGGATCAGTTGAGGATCACTAAAGAGTTCAGAGAGAGAGGGAAACACAAGAGTGAAAAAGAAAAGAATAGTGAGATTGTGTCAAAGAATGGTAAAAATACACTTGTGAGCCATGAGAGGAAAGAATTGGAAGGAAACACATGTGCAATTGGTGAGGCAAGTGAGATTAAAAGAGCCTTGAAGGCCAAACGACACTTGCTTGTACTGTTGTATAAGGATATTTATTTTTCCACTAACCATCTTAACTCTTCTTTGCTTGTAGTTGTTGTTTTTCTTTTGCAGGAATTTGCTGACTTGTTTCTGGAGGAGATACTTAGTGGATTACCTTTATTGCGAGGTATTGAGCATCAAATTGACTTTGTTCTAGGTGATTCAATTCCAAATAGGCCAGCATATTGAGCAAATCCAAAAGAAACAAGGAGATTCAGTGGCAAGTCAATAAGCTGGTAGAAAGAGGATTTATAAGAGAGAGCATCAGTCTATGTTCAATTCCTATTATTCTTGTTCCAAAGAAGGATGGGACATGGTGAATGTGTGTGGAATTTCGAGCCATCAACAAGATTACAGTTAAGTACCAATATCCCATACCTAAGCTTGATGATATGTTAGATGAGCTGTATGGTGCTTGTTAATTTTCAAAAATTGATTTAAAGAATGGTTATTACCAAACACACATGAGAGAGGGAGACGAGTGGAAAACCACTTTTAAAACAAAATATGGCCTCTATAAGTGATTGGTAATGCCTTTTGGTTTGACAAACGCATCGAGCATATTTATGAGATTAGTTCTAGAACAAGAACTTGGCAGTTCGACAGGAAGGTTACTCATGATGGATATCATAATTGGTATTCCTTTGTTCTAAACAAAAGATAGGTGATTTTGACACCTATCAATTCATAGGAGGCTAGTGAGGATAGTTGAGGGTTGCTAGAGAGTTCAGAGAGAGAGTGAAAAAGAAAAGAATAGTGAGATTGTGTTAGAGAGTGGTAAAGATACACTTGTGAGTCATGAGAGGAAAGAATTGGAGGAAAACATGAGTGTAATTGGCGAGGCAAGTGAGATTAAAAGAGCCTTGAAGGGCAAACGACACTTACTTGTACTGTTGTACATGGATATTTATTTTTCCACTGACCATCTTAACTCTTCTTTGCATGTAATTGTTGTTTCTCTTTTGCAAGGATTTACTGACTTGTTTCCTAAGGAGTTCATTATCCATTCAGACCATGAGAGCTTGAAGTTTTTGAAAACTCCAGGTAAGTTAAACAAAAGGTTTGCTGTTTTATTCTTTAAAGAAATTGTGCATTTGCATGGCATGCCAAGATCCATCGTAAGTGATAGGGATGTTAAGTTTTTTAAGCCATTTTTGGCGCACTTTGTGGAATCAATTGGGAACTAAACTGTTATTTTCTATTGTTACACATCCTTAAACGGATGATCAAACCAAAGTAGTTAATCGAACCCTTTCACAATTGTTGCGTGCTGTTTTGAAAAAGAAAAAACTTAAAACAATGGGAAGACTATTTGCCTCATGTTGAATTTGCATACAATAGGACTGTGCATTCTACTACATCACATTCACCATTGGAGATTATGTATGGATTTAATCCTTTGACTCCCTTGGATATTTTACCTTTGCCTTCTAATGAATTTGTTGATGTTGATGGAAAGAGAAAAGTAGAGTTAGTCAGGGAATTGCATGCCAAGGTCTGAGCTAACATTGAGAAGAAGAATGAGCAGTATGCTCATGTTAAGCTTACTTTTCAACCTGGAGACTGGGTTTGGTTACATTTGAGGAAGGAAAGGTTTGCTACACAGTGGAAGTCCAACTAACATCCTAGGGGAGACTATCCTTTTCAAGTGTTAGAGAGCATCAATGACAATGCTTACAAACTAGATTTGCCAAGTCAATACGATAATATAAGCGCTACTTTTAATGTTTATGATCTTTCATTATATGATGCAGGAGATTCGAGGATGAATCTTTTCGAGGATGGGGGGAATGATAGAGATAAGGAGACATCCCACGATCAGGAGACATCCAACACTCAAGAGTTTGACAAAGCCAATGATCCTTTACAAGGTATCGGGGGGTCCTATGACACAATACAGACCAACTGGATGGAAGAGGCATTGCCAGGTTTGATTATGGAACTTCAAGAGCAAGAGGTGATTCAACACAACTCTAACACAAGTCCTAAGCCCATGAATATCATATATCAAAGTGGGGATGAAGCAAGAGACATCAGCATTGGATCGACGATGTTCAACAAGGGAAGGCCACCAATCACCATGCTAGGCCGCTGGCCTTCCTACCATCCATCGCACAAAGGCCACCAGCCTTGAAAGGAAGGTCGCTGGCCTTGTTTCCTGCACTGCCGGCCTTCCTGCCAGCCTTTATTGGTTTCTCATTTATTTTGTCTCTTACATTTTTAAGCCGGCCATATATGTATTTAGGCCGCCAGCTTATGCGATAGGACAAGTAAGATGATTATAAATAGCTTGTTTTGACAACTGAAACATAATTAGGTTTTATTTTATTGAAAGAACTCTCTCTTCCTTTGGTTCTTGCGAATAGAACTACTTTGGATTTCTTCATCTAACGCTTAAAGAGATCAATCTTGATAACTTAGATTCTAATTGATAGGTTCGATTGGGGTCAAGTTACGTGCTATTCTTCGATTCAATTTGGATTCTATGGTTTGGAACCTTTATTGATTATTGGGTCTTAGATCAATATCTAGGGTTTGCGTCAAGGAGCTTTATGCATTGGTGAAGACCTTGCAAACTTAGTAGCACTATCTATGGCCTAAGGAGTTCATTATCTATTTACACCAAATCTTAAAGTTTTTGAAAACTCAAGGTAAGTTAAAGAAAAGGCATGCTAGGTGGGTGAAATTTATTGAGACTTTTCCTTATGTTATCAAATACAAGTAAGAGAAGGAAAATGTAGTGGCTGATGCACTATCTAGGAGGTATTTACTTTTGACCTCTTTACATACAAAATTACTTGGATTTGAATTTATTAAGGATTTGTATGAAAGTGATGTTGATTTTGGTAAAGTGTGGAGTGTTGTTTCTGAACATGTATATGCTGATTTTTATAAGCATAAGGGGTTTTTGTTTAAGAAAGACAAGCTTTGTGTACCTAATTGTTCTTTGCGTGAATTGCTTGTTAGAGAAACACATGGGGATGGCCTAATGGGACATTTTGGTATCCATAAAACTTTGGGCATTTTACATGAACATTTTTATTAGCCTAGGATGAAACATGATATGCATGCTGTATGTGAAAAATGCATTGTGTGTAAATAGGCTAAATCCAAAGTGATGCCACATGTGGAATACATCCCTTTATCTGTGCCTCATCAATCTTGGACTGATATTTCTATGGACTTTGTTTTAGGTTTGCCATGGTCTATGAATGGCAAGGATATCATATTTGTTGTTGTTGATAGGTTTAGCAAAATGACTCACTTTGTTGCTTTTTCTAAAACCAATGATGCGACACATATTGCTGATTTATTCTTTAAAGAAATTGTGTGTTTGCATGGCATGCCAAGATCCTTCGTAAGTGATAGGGATGTTAAGTTTTTAAGCCATTTTTGGCGCACTTTGTGGAATCGATTGGGAACTAAACTGTTATTTTCTATTGTTGCACATCCTCAAATGGATGGTCAAACCGAAGTAGTTAATCAAACCCTTTCATAATTGTTGCGTGTTGTTTTGAAAGAGAACTTAAAACAATGGGAAGATTGTTTACCCCATGTTGAATTTGCATATAATAGGGCTGTGCATTCTACTACATCATATTCACCGTTTGAGATTGTGTATGGATTTAATCCTTTAACTCCCTTGGATATTTTACCTTTGCCTTCTAATGAATTTGTTGATGTTGATGGAAAGAGAAAGGCAGAGTTAGTCAAGGAATTGCATGCCAAGGTCCGAGCTAACATTAAGAAGAAGAATGAGCACTATGCTTGACAAGCTAACAAGGGTCGTATTAAGCTTACTTTTCAACCTGGAGACTAGGTTTGGTTACATTTGAGGAAGGAAAGGTTTGCTACACAACGAAAGTCTAAATTACATCCTAGGGGAGACAACCTTTTTTAAGTGTTGGAGCACATCAACGACAATACTTACAAACTAGATTTGCCAAGTTAATATGATAATATAAGTGCTACTTTTAATGTTTCTGATCTTTCATTATATGATGCAGGAGATTCGAGGATGAATCTTTTCGAGGATGGGAGGAATGATAGAGATCAAGAGACATCCAGTGATCAAGAGACATCCAACACTCAGGAGTTCGACAAAGCCAATGATCCTTTACAAGGTATCAGGGGTCCTATGACACTATCACGAACCAAGCGGATGGAAGAGGCGTTACAAGGTTTAATTATGGAACTTCAAGAGCAAGAGGCGATTCAACACAACCCTAACACAAGTCCTAAGCCCATGAATAACATATATCAAAGTAGGGACGAAGCGGGGGACATCAGCATTGGACCGATGACGTCTACAAGAAAAGGCCACCAATCACCAAGTTAGGTTGCTGGCCTTCCTGCTATCCATCGTACAAAGGCCGCCAGCCTTGAAAGGAAGGTCGTCGGCCTTCCTGTAAGCCTTTAATTGTTACACATTTATTTTATCTCTTATGTTTCTGAGCCGGCCATATATGTATTTAGGCCTCCAGCTTATGCAATAGGATGAGATAGGATGATTATAAATAGCTTGTTTTTACAATTGAAACATAATTAGATTTTATTTATGATAATTTATGAAGAGAACTCTCTCTTCCTTTGGTTTTTGCGAATAGAAGTACTTTGAATTTCTTCATCTAACCCTTGGAGAGATCAATCTTGATAACTTAGGTTCTAATTGACAGGTTCGATTAGGGTCGGGTTATGCGCTATTCTTCGATTTAATTTCGATTCTAGGGTTTGGAACCTCTATTGATCGTTGGGTCTTAGATCAATATCTAGGGTTCGCGTCAGTAGATACTCTAAAGCATGATATATTAGTAACTAATCCCTTAGGCCCCAGTGTAATAGTAAGTAGGGTGTATAGAGATTACCCTATAAAGATACATGGTAGTGTTTTTCCCAGAGACATAATAGAGTTACCATTTAAAGATTTTGATATTATATTAGTTATGGATTAGTTATCAAGGCATTGGATGATAGTTGACTACAGGCTTAAGAGAGTTATTCTAAAAACAGCAGACAACAGTGAAGTAACTATAGTGGAAAAAAGATTATCTCCACAATGTGATATCAGCTACCATGGCAAGGAAATTAGTCAGTAAGGGTTTTGCAGCATATCTTACATGTGTTCTTGAGGCCAAAAATAAAGGTTTTGATATCAACTGCATACCCATAGTATGTGATTACACAAATGTATTTCCAAAAGAGTAGCCAAGTATACCACCTGACAAAGAGGTGGAATTTGTTATAGAGGTTTTACCTAGTACTTCACCTGTATTCATTGCTCCGTACTAGATGGCTCCTGTAGAATTAAAGGAGCTAAAATACAACTATAGGAGTTACTAGATAAGGGGTTTATCCGCCCTAGTGTGTCACTATGGGGCGCACCAGTGCTGATTGTTAAAAAGAAGGATGGGACTCTCAGATTATGTGTAGATTATAGGCAACTGAATAAGGTTACTATAAAGAATCGACACACATTGCCCCACATTGATGATTTGTTTGATCAGTAGAAAGGGACAAGTATTCTCCAAGATTGATTTGAGATCAGGGTATCATCAATTGAATATAGCATAAGCATATATCCAAAAGACTACTTTCAAAATAAGGTATATACATTATGAGTTTTTAGTCATGCCTTTTGGGCTGACAAACGTCCTAGCAGACTTTATGGACTTGATGAACCAAGTTTTCCATCCATATTTGGACCAATTTGTTATAGTTTTCATTGATGACATACTGGTATATTCCAAGAGCAGAGAGGAGCATGACAAATACTTGAGAACAATATTACAAACCCTGAGGCATAAATAGTTGTATGCCAAGTTCAATAAATGTGAATTTTGGTTGGATGAGGTCTCTTTCCTTGGGCATGTGGTATCAATAGAGGGAACCAGAGTTGACCCTAAAAAGATAGAATCTATATTGGAATGGAAGCCACCAAAAAATGTCACTAGAATTAGGAGTTTTATTGGGTTGGCTAATTACTATAGGAGATTTGTAAAGGGGTTTTCATTGATAGCAGCTCCTCTTACTAGACTATTGAGGAAAGATGTGAAGTTTATTTGGGATAATAGATGTCAAAAAAGCCTTGAGAAGTTGAAAGTTATGTTGATAGAAGTTCCAGTACTCACCCAATCGATATTAGGTAAGGACTTTATTATGTACAGTGACGCATCACATAATGGCTTGGGATGTGTACTTATGCAGAAGGGTAAGGTAGTTGCCTATGCATCTAGGCATATGAAAAATCATGAGAGAAACTACCCCACACATGATCTAGAGCTTGCATCTATAGTGTTTGCTCTAAAAATATGGCGTCATTACCTATATGGTGAAAGATGCTATATATAACAAATCACAAGAGTTTAAAATATCTGTCCAATCAGAAAGAGCTTAACCCGAGATAAAGAAGATGGTCAAAGTTACTGAAAAATTATGATTGCATTATAGACTACCATCCCGGTAAAGCTAATGTAGTGGCTGATGATCTTAGTAGAAAATCACTAGTTGCATTAATAGTTATGAATCCCAAATTATTAGTAGTTGGAGATAGGGCCATTATGGCAGACTTGGTAGCAAGATCAAATTTCCTGTACCATATTAATAGGCACATCATACTCATAATGAGATAGTTAAATGGGAAGGACAAGCCAAATAGGGAAGACTGGTCAATACACAATAAGGGGTGATGGATGTCTATACTACAAAGATAAGATATGTGTTCCTTGAAACAATTGTATTAGACAAACCATATTGGAGGAGGAACATAATAGTCAATACAATATGAATCTAAGGAGTACTAAAATGTATCAAGATTTAAAACAGAAGTATTAGTGGTCAGGGATGAAGAAAGATATTATCGAATATGTTGGTAAAT
>CAOGCB010189760.1:0-18549 GCA_948266635.1 Cnidoscolus chayamansa | reverse complement strand
ACTTATTCAAATGTCCACTATTACTTTCAATTTCCTTCCTTGAATTCTGACTGCTTTCTTTGTAGGTTCCTCGATATACTACATGAGGCTCCTTTATGTGGTCACCGGAAACGCAGGAGCATTTTTGGAGCTGTTGTTTACTGTGTTGTACTGGCAAGTTCAAAATTTTATTTTTCTTAAGCTTCATTCCGTGATTCTACTATTTGGGGTTTCTTTTCTTTCTCTTCTTGCTTGATTTTCCCATCTATTTTGCGTAAATTGGTAATTGAAGTTTTGATTCTTGTTCAATTTTAGGCGGGTTATGCTGTTTTGGGGGCGATAGCTCCCTTTGTATTTCATCACAGATTGGTCCCCTCATTGCTTTGTAGTTGCGATGTTGCGCTTCTAATAGTCACAGGTCTGCTTTACTAGAGCTTTTACAAGCCTTCTTTTCATTTCCTGCTTTTGGAAAACTTGACGTGATCATTGTACTGCCATTGCAATGTCTGAATTGTTTCTGGTTTTTGTCGAGCAACCCATTTTTCATGTTTTGAAAATCATTATACGGCACTGTATCATTTTTATGAGTCTTGATTACGGATTTTGCAGTTGCTTATCGAGAGGAGGAAATCTGACTATCTAGGATGTTAATTACTGAATGTTTTGTCCTTCTTCTCTCTTAAACTTTGGACTTTTTGTTGCTAATTACTCGTTAGAGTAGTGAATTAAACTGTCAATATTGATTATGGAAATTATGATGTTCAATCGGAATACTACATTAAGTGGCTTGCTAGTTGCATCCTAAAGTTGTATTGTTCTTGCTATTCAATTTTGTACCATTTGGTAGATCATTTTGCTCACAATGGAAACCTCATTTGAGAGCATGTTCTACTGCATGAGACAGGGCAATTTATTTGGTAACTGATTTCTGACAATATGATATCATTAAGATATGTCTCTGTTCTGGTTTTCTGTTACTTGTTTTCATCGTCCATTATTTAGTCTCTTCAGTCTGGCCTGCATAGTACACATTCATCTACAAGTGGTAGGTTTTCATCAACAATGGCTTTGTGATGGGCAAGTGTGCTGAAATTATGATGCGTTTATTTCAATCTTTCAGGCATCTTTCAACAATATTTTGTTTCTCAAGTCCAGAAAATTCGCTTACAGGTCAGTTTCATTGAGAAAGTAGTAAAATGCTAATTTAACAAGTTTTGTGATAAAATGCAGCTTCTGCACTTCTGAAAACCAGTTGTCTGCACTTGTTTTGAAACTCTCTCTCTCTCTCTTATTCTGTAATCGAGGATTCATATTATATTGGTAAAAAGTTTGTCAGACGTGTACTGGATGATTGGACCTGAATGGACACTTTTAAAGGGATTGAAGAAATAGTCAAAAGAGTTAGGCTACTATAGCACCATCCGTTGATGTTTCTATTTAACTCTTGCATTGTTGGGATGTCAAATCTTGTGGTTTATTGATTTTCCTTTTATCTGGTGTAGAAACTATTACATGCTCATTCATTTGGCAGGGTTATTACAGTTTCAGCCAGAAATTGAAGCACATTGTTCGTTTACCATTTGCCATTACTGCCTATGGTAAGTACTCTCTCTCTCTCTCTCTCTCTCTCTCTCTCTTGCTCTCCTGAAACACTCTATGAGTATCTTCTGTTGGGCTATCAAGTCTGCTTTTGTTAGGAAAGAATTGTTGGTTGGAGATCACAGTTAAAATTTCGATATTAAGGGTTAGCAGATATTCTTTTTGATGCTTTTCTTTTTTCTAAGAAAAATATGCTGTAATAGATTAACTCATTCCATTTAGGGTTGGCTTTGCCACCGTCACTAGTCATATTTCACACACACAATGCAAATATCTAATTTGAAAAAAAAAAAACCCTTCTGTACCTTTGAATTATTACTTTGATCATTTTATTGAATAATTTTGATAAATTATAGGAACTGCTGCAATGTTGCTTGTCACGGTATGGAAACCCCGAATCAGCTTTCTTTCAATCGCAGCATTACTGAGGTACATATATTACCTACATTTAGGCATCCATTCTTGTGTAGTCGAGATATATTCCCATGAAACTGGGGGGCTCTTTTACTTCATTGTTACATTTGCATTTATTGTCTGCATTCTGCCTTTTGCTTTTCTACTAGGTTAAGAATGAAACATTGGGTTCTGATTTCCTTGTCATACTTTATATTGAATGTTGATGATGATTTCTTAGATTATTTAACGGAATCTGCAGGATTATTGTATTGACTGAAGCAGTTTGTGCTGTATCCTTTATGAGCATCTATATTGGTGAGTTGTTTTGGATATTTGAAAATGTTTCCCAACCACATTTATGTTGCAGTGGACCTGACAATTTTCTAATCTTATTGACCATTGAGATGATATTTGATTATTCATTCCAATCAAATGATAAATAATTTAAAATCTCTGTCGATATTACATTGGCACCATCTATGGGTGTTATTATGGATGATGACTGCTACTGAAACTTATTATTACATCTACCAAAATTCTTGATATCTGAAATCCATTTCAAAGATGGCTTGTGTTTTCCATTTTAATAAAACGAGAACTTGAGAAAGTAAGACAAATTTTTTACTTATATGTGAATGCACATAATATTGAAGGTCGTCAAGGTACCATTGTCTTGCCAAATCTATAATTCTACCAAGGTCACCTGTTTACGAGATTTAAGCTCATAAATCAATGTGTTGGACGTGACATATGTTGCAATTTCTCCCTTAAATTTTCTGTGCTTCTATCTTGGAGCCTGCAGGTTATTTGCACCAGTACAATTCATTAGATTCTGAGCCTGATATTTTGAAGTCATTATATTCTCCACTCCAACAATCGAGTTCTTTAGAAGGCTTGAGGTAGGTGTACATTCTTTCCCACCTAGCCCCTTACCAATGTTTTCAAGCTTTGGGGTGAAATAGATATGCGCACGTGTTATGCATGAAAATAATCTTTTCTGAGAATCTTTTGTGCATCTTTTAAGTGGCAGTTGCTTCAGTTGTAGTTTACTGCTATAATTGTGCTATGCCTGGAAAAAAAAAGTGATGATATATTGAGGGCTTTTTTTTGTGCAACAGGTATCATGATGGTGGTCGACTTTCTGATCAGCAAATGGCTTTGCTTCAATATCAGCGGGAGAACCTTCATTTTTTGAGTGAGGAGGTATATGGCCATCAACTCATGATTGGATTGCTTTATCTTGCTACCCCTTTAAGCTTCCTGGCAACCATCACTCACCCCTTTTTTCAGCCTTTTGATTTGGTCACTGCTGTGGCAATAAGCAACTTTTAAGTGTCATGGATTCATTGCATATTTTTATCATTTTAATTATTTTCCTTGTCTTTTTGCAAATGCTCAATACGTGTTTTTGCAGATTCTTCGTTTGCAAGAGTGCCTAAGCAAATATGAGCGAACTAATGATGGGAGCACACCTCAGGTAATGATCCTCCTTGCTAGCTTCTTCTATATTAGAAGTTTAGAACTGTGTAGCTATGAAATAAATGGACGTAAATACAAGTAATTGTAACTACAATTTCCATTGCTCAATTTTTAGCTTAAAGTTAGCAATGTGGCTGGCACTTTGAAGATTTTTAGATAGATGTAACATGCACTCTTAAATCTTAACCTTTCTGATTGAATAAAACTGGTGTTTTTATGTGATAAATGGTCAAAATAATGGTTACTTGCGTCTATTTTCCAGGTTGATCTTGCTCACATGTTAGCAGCTCGTGAACAGGAATTACGGACACTTTCTGCTGAGGTATTAGGTGATTTATGATAATGTTGCTTTAGCACTTATTTTGCCTGCACATGTGTGCCCACATACACACATATGGAGGGACAGTAAATTTTTTATTTACTTCACTCTTCCTTGGTGCTCTTTCTGGTTTCTGTATTGCTCTGCTTTGTAGCTGTAGATTGTGAATTGTATTTATGCATTTATCTAGTACCTAGCCATTTGTCTAAATTAGGCAAAGGTATTCTTTTCCTTTGTTTTGAGTTTGTCTTCTCAAATTCCATTCTCTGAAAGATCACTGAAATACTAAATTCGCATTGGGATGGGCTCATTTATTTTACAGATGAATCAACTGCAAACTGAGCTAAGGCTTGCTCTGTCTTTGATAGCTGAGAGGGACTCTGAGATACAGCGAGTTCGCACTACAAACAATCAGGTAAGCCCAATAGATGTAACTGGCATTTTCAATTTAAAGTTTTTTTAAAGTATTATTTGTCATCCTGTCTGTATCAGTAAATGTTATTAAATAATGATGCTTTTCTTAGAGGATGCAATAGATACTTTCTTATTGGTGCTCTACTTGTGCATCTCTTTGTTATTGTGCTTCTTATTTGGATTTTCTTTAGGCTTTATTGTTCTCTCTCTTTTCCTCTCTCTTGCTAGTAATGGTTATACAATATTAGGTATGGTAGTTGTTTAGTGTTGCAAGAAACCCTGATATCATGCTTTAAGCAAAGATTGTCTGTTATATTACAAATAATAGGTGTAATGCTGAGTTTTTTCTTTTAATAATTTCATTGATGCAATGATGGAACAGTATGTGGAAGAGAATGAAAGACTGAGAGCTATTTTAGGGGAATGGAGCTCAAGAGCAGCGAAGGTACTGATTTTCTTTTTATTATTTTGACCATCTATGAATGGTTATTTATCCTGTTCTAGGATTACAATTGACATTGGCATGAATTACTTCAGTCATCTTCAAGTGAATTGGTTTATTCTAACATAACCTCATAAACTGGTGCAACTTGATGTGTTAAAGCTTGAGAGAGCATTGGAGGTTGAGCGTTTGTCAAATCTTGAACTGCAAAGGAAGCTTTCATCAAGAAATCAATCAAATGGATCACCTGAATAAAGCAAGCAGCGTACCCCCACAGGTCAATTCTGGGCAATGTATATAAAGGAAAATGGTTGAGGAAGCAATTGCTTTCATGATTGCATATCTTGCTTGATGCATTCTCTTATTCTTCTCTGCATGAAATCAGTATAAGAAGGAATAGCCATGGAGAAGTAGCAGGATCAGTTTTTAATTTTATTTTTTGAGTTTGAACCGAAAGATGGGGACGGTATGCTTTATAGGAGTAATTTGGGCCTTTTGGAAACCAGAGAAGAAGGGGGCGTCATTTCCCAGAAGTGCAGTGACTGATTTAGCCCCTAGCCCAGAAGAGACCACCAAGTTTGGACGCATATTCATGTAAGATTGAGCTCGGCAGAAAGACTGGTTTTCACCACATGCCACTGCCAATTATTAGATGTAAAACGCAGCACAGGCCAACTGGAATCCATACCCAATGTGCATATGAAGCCCAAATATGTGCCCAAATTGTATTAACAATAACATTTTAGAGTAGTCATATTGTGATGTATTCAATTGCTTCCACCTTTTAAGCTTACATAAAGCCGTTTACAGTTGGCTTAGGTTCATCCACAAAAATAACTCAGTTAACTGAAGATGTCCTGGCCTTGGTTACTTCTCCCCAGCTAAATAGAGACTGAAGTATCATACTTGCATGGTCTTGCAGTGAGGACAGTAAGTTGCCTACATACGCTGAAATTGGTACAATCAGAAAGCAGAACAAAACGACTGCATCAACAATTATCATATCAATCAATAAGCCTAAAGATAAGGCCGACGAGACAAAGGTTGAACTCTTAACTCAATTCTATGTAATATGCTAAAACATAATTCAACATTCATTACATAATTAAATTAACAATTGTAAAGTTGAGATATTTTGCTCATATTAAAATAAAAGAGTAAAACTTTTATAAATATATTCTGGCAATTAATAAATACGATTTTAAAATTATTTAATTGTTAATTAATGTCTTATTTATTAATTTCGATATAAATTTCATAATTACTACTAATTTTTTTTATATAAATAAATACTAATCGAGCTATGAATTTACTTATTTATTCTAATTGAGTAATTAATAAGAATATTTTAATTAATTAATTAAATTAAATTAAATTATAGAAACATAATAATAATTTATCTAAGAAGAATAAAGGAAAGGTAATGCAACAGATAATGAAGTGAGTGAATATAAAAGTGAAATAGACAGACAAAAGGGCAAAAATATCCGGAAACAGATAATGTTGTTTACTTTGAGGGATTCAAGATAAGACATCGATTTATTCGCCTCCCTTTTTCTTTCTCGTCTTCACCCAATTCACCCGTCTCCGTCTTCAATTCCTTCTTCCATTTCCTCTTTTCTTTCCCTCCCATGTTCCTCTTCCCTTCTTCTGTCCATTTACACTACTAGGGTTTCCTTCACCCTTTCTCCATCTTCTTCCGCCGTTTATGGGGGCTTTTTCCGAAGATTGCGGGTTTTCTCCTGTGGGTTGTGGGGATTCGCATTTCGATGATTCTTCTAGCTCTTCCTCCATTGGGAGGAATAGTGACCAATCTGTTGGAGAGGATTCCTCCCATGATTTTGACGATTCCGAGGTTCAGAGCTCCTATAAGGGGCCGTTAGATACCATGGATGCTTTAGAAGAGGTTTTACCTATAAAGTAAGTTTCTTTGGGCTATTAACTTTTATTGGTCTTTCTTCAATCTTTATAGGGTTTGATAAAATGATGTTGTTTCATTCGATGGGGTTATGAGTTTGGAATCAAACCTATATATATATATATAGTTTTAGAATTGAGAAGCCTGAAACAACCGATTCAAATTCCAATTCATGAACTTGCACACCGGAATGGTGTTTCTACTTTCTACAAGATTTCTAGAATAAAGGGATCATACGATGATGGCTAGAT
The DNA here is from genome assembly GCA_948266635.1 of Cnidoscolus chayamansa. Taxonomy (NCBI): domain Eukaryota; kingdom Viridiplantae; phylum Streptophyta; class Magnoliopsida; order Malpighiales; family Euphorbiaceae; genus Cnidoscolus; species Cnidoscolus chayamansa. The sequence continues at coordinate 11,752 of CAOGCB010189760.1, read as the reverse complement.
CTGGTTTGGATGATTAATTTTGCTCGTTGGCCCAAACCTATGACAGGAAAGATCAAGCCTGTTCTTTAAGCAGAACAAAACATAGCATCTGACGCCTAAACTAGGAATTATTAACATAAGAAAGTCCTCGTTAGTACTGATATGGCACCCAGAAGCTAACTAACTGTTTGATTGATGCCAAGAAGCAATTGTATTTATAAACGGTTGCTGCCATTGTTAATTATCTTACAAGGTGTAAGAGCTTGCTCAAAAGGTAGCCTGCCCTTTTACATATTAACCTTAACAATTACCATATAGAAACAGATAGCCAATCTCAAAAAGCTTAATTGGACCTAGAGATATGTGTTTGCTGTAGCATTTGATCTGGCCTTCACTGTCTTTTTCTTAATGTTTCAGGAGGGGCTTATCGAAGTTTTATAATGGAAAGTCAAAGTCGTTCACAAGTTTAGCAGATGCATCCTCTGCTTCCTCTATTAAAGATTTTGCAAAACCAGAAAATCCCTATACCAGGAAGCCTAAGAATCTATTAGCTTGCAGCAACTTCTGGGATAAGAATGGCAATTACCCCCCCAAAGATGATGCAACTGGCATATCAAAAAGGCTAGCAGAAAACTCCAATCGAAATACATCGACCCTTTGGTCAACCATAAGCAATAGCAAGGAGTATTCTCATACAGTGTCATCACCAACTTCTTGTCTTCCACCCCTGCATCCGCAACTGCAAGGAAAATCATCACTCAACATTGGCTCATGTACTCCAGTACCTCAAAAGAACTCTCATTGTCGTTCATTCTCCCTCTCTGATCTACAATATGCTGCTGCTACTGCTACAACGCATAATAACTGATTTATCAAATCGTGGTGACAGCATTAACAACATACTACGTTGACATTTAGCTCTCTTTGGCTTCACACTGAATCTAAAAGTGGGAAGTCTTAGTGTTAGTGTCGAAGTTTGTTGTCGGCGAGGTGATGCTGCTCCTGCCTTTTGTACCGACGGATGTAGGCGTAGTATGTGTCGGCGTTTTAAGAAGATGCATGGAAGCGCACAATCTCCCATGTTGTCTACTATGACCGTTAGAAAATGACTAGAACATTTCATTGTACCATTACTATCATACAAGTACCTAATTATATGTTTTTTTTTAGGGTGCGGCTATTTGACGTCATACTTGATGAGCTTAACAACTATGGGAATATATGTTTGTATTCAGATTCGTGCATTAATCATGCATTTTTGTTTTAAGTTCAAATCCACCCTAAACTATCTGTTGGGAGGTTAAATAAGCCAATTTTTAGATTTTGGGCAGAAATAGGTGAATAGAGCCTGCAGGTAACGAAGACTTAAAAATGAAATTTTATAGATTTAGGACAAATGTTTTCTGTCTCCTCTTCTGAACTCATGAGAGAACGTCGAAATCGCATTTCAAAAATCTGTAATCATAATGGGGTCTCCTTTTTCTCTCGTGAATACTTCAGATATAGATGCGTAAATGACTTTGGCAAGTGGCAGCTCCACTGGAAGGAGGGGCAATGGCGGCTACTGTTAAGGCACTCTTTATAATTCCCTTTGAAGCAATTTATTGGGCAGTGGAACTTGAAATGGTAATTGTCAATGATGGGCTATGAAATGGAGACAATGTATGGGATTTAGTGGTGAGACTTGTGAACCGTGACCAGCATGCCTACCTCAAGTCCTGGAACCTCTAAAGCTGACCACCTATGGACATGCTGAAAGTTGCGGTGTTTAAGCTTTCGTGTGTGAGCATGAGAACCCTCCAATTAATTAATTTAATGGGTGTATGGCCCAAACATGTTTTATTTTTCAAAATGTCAAATTTAAAACTATTGACATCAATCAATCACAAGCTGAAATCAATTTTGGTAAACTATTATCTTTTTTAATCTAAGTAAACATAATTTCCTAGGCAATGCCTTTTATTCTAATTAAGACTTAGTTAATTCCTTTTTAAATCCCTTAAATTAAATCCCATGTAAATTTAACAAGTCTTCACTATGATAAAAATATTATTATTATTATTATTATTTAAAAAAAATATAAAAATTAATTTGTGGTAAAATAAAGAGTATAATATAATAATATAATGAAAGATAAAAGGAAGGACATATTGATAAATTTGATTGCACTAAATAAGGAAAGTACAGCTTAAAGTACTTTCCTTATATAAGAGAATGATAATGTTTTACTTTCCTATTCTGCTTAACCCAATCAATTCATTTCTATATTTGTTTTTCATTTTTTAGGTAATTTTTATTTTGGTATGTTTTTGTTGTAAAATTTTGTCTTTTTTTGTTCATTTTATTTACATTAAATTTCCATCTTTGGATGTTCTAACTCCTTACCATTTTATCCTCTTATTTTTTTATAATTTATTATTCACATTTTTATGTCTATATCCAATCTTATAATGTCATGACTGAAATTGGGTGCTTGCATTTCATTATATTCTCAATTGGATTGGTCGGTTTCTAATTTTTTTTCAATAATTTTTATGATTTATTGATTTAATTAAATTATGTTTATTAAATTTCCCATATAATAAATGTCTTAATTAAACTCCGTCTAACTAAGTTTACGAATCAATACGATATACGTCACAACTTTAGTTATTTATTCTTTACGTAAAATTTACATGCAAAATTATTTACCTTGTAAGTAAAATAATTATATTGAAAACATTGAACAGAAAAGAAAAAAGAATGAGGGGATTTATATATTAGCAATGGTTTCTATTTGTTGGACATTTGTAAGAATTTCTTAATGGATAGATATTGAATACCAAGAAAAAGAGGACCCAACCCTTACATCCCCTATCCAGAAAAGTTTAATTTAGACTCATCAATTCTTGTGTGTGCTTGCCATAGATTAATTTTCCTCCTCAAGAATAAAAGGAGTGTACAACCAAGTTCTGATGATGCATCAATCTCATTCATGGAAATAAAGTTATGACTCTACCTCACCAATTCTACCTCCTTTGCTTATAAATTGGCCTTTGCACAAGGTCAGTGAGCAGCCGCTGCTTGTGAGAAACGCGGCTTCACATTGGTAAGCAGTCCTTCTTCCCCTCTGAGAATTAAGGGTCTCCTTCAGGTTTCATTTTCTGCTTTCCTGCTGTTTTATTCCTTTGATTTTGATATATATGTCGCTGATCGTTTGTGTTTCTCTACTTATTTAATATCTTGTTCATTGATTCAGCTGCGATGTTCTTTTTCTTTGGCTTCTTGTTTAGTTTCTTTACATGCATGTTAATGGTGACGATTGTGTTATTTTAGCAGCCCTTTGTTGGTCTGTGTAGGGAATCGCCCGTTATTTTCTGTTTCTGCGTAATGGATTCTCCATCATCTTTCACCGTTTCAAATGAGCAATTCAAGATGTTTCATTCGATAGACAGACAGCTTTACGGGATCCTTGTGATCAGTATGTGCAGGGATCCTGTGGAGTCCATGCAGATCATGGCCTTATGGCTGTGGTTAGAAAGAGCTGGTCATTCAAAGGTGGTGAAGAAAATCATTTCTTTACCTCTAATTCTGATAAGTGAATTAGCAGATGAGACTCTCATTTGCCTCAACTGCATAGACACTGATGAATTCCCTTGGAAAAACAACGATATCCCTATGATGCAAAGTCTGATCGACAAAGACATCTCTCTCAAATATTTCCATAACAACAGGCTGAGTGCAGTTCAAGGGGTGGCAAAGAATTTGCAGGATGTATGCGTCAGAGCGTTATCTGATATAATGGAGCAGGCCGTTGAAAGAAATTCTACCCAAATAAGCTTACTAGATATTCCGAAATTTCCACCTGCATCCTCCCCTCAACCTGGGTTTGTTCTAACTGAGTTGAGTCCTAAAGGCACCTTGCTTTCTATTCCCCAGGAAACTGGGGTCCATCCAGACGAGAGGACCATGTTTGTGACCTTCTCTAAGGGCTATCCTGTGCAACAACGTGAAGTGAAAAACTTCTTCACTAGGTTTTATGGGGATTGTATAGAGTCTCTTCACATGCAGGAAGTGGATCTTAATGAGCAAGCACTGTTTGCTCGCGTTGTGTTTCGCTCTGCAGAGATTATCCAGGTGATTCTTGACGGGCAAGAGAAAGCGAAATTCAACATCAATGGGAAGCATGTTTGGGCTAGAAAATTTGTGCCAAAGCATCAGAAACCTTCAGTTCCATATCTGAAGCTATCCGACTTCTCGCTCCCATTTTGATCCTCATATAAATGGGAAGAACTCAATTCGATCGATGATATCATGTTTAAGTTTTAACATCAAATAAAAGCCTGTTAAAGAATAAGTAATGGAACTTCTTCCATTTTATATATGTGATTCTGCATGTTCCAATCAATCTTGAAAGGAATATCCAGTTAGCATGATCTTTCGTGAAATTGCTCTATGCCTCCATATCTATCTTCTGTTTCTTTGTCTGGTAATTTACAAATTAATCCTTAAACTATTAGTCTTGTTCTTTTTTTAAGATAATTTACTATTTAATTCTAAAAATTTATAATAATTTATAGTTTAATCACTTAATTTTATAATTGTTTACAATAACATCCATTAGTTAAAGAGAGAGGAGAAATTATTTTTCTTATAAAAATCTTTTTAAATGAAAGAAATAGAAATTGAGAAAGAAATTTTAAAAAAAATTCCTAGATAAATCAATCACTTGTTGGATAGCTAAGAACTTGAGATGGGCCATAACCAGTGAAGTAGTGGATGTTCAGTTAGGGCTTCCTTCAAACACTTTGTGGGCTACCGAACTTCACCTTTCAATGAGAGGTCCGTTTTACATGAAATAAACCCAAGAAGAAGAATGGAGTATTAACAGGTGGGGTTTCAAGAATGATGCAATTGGGAGGCAGCATCGATTGGACCAAAAAGAAAAGTGGGAAGAAGTGAGTTTTTGAATTCGAAAAGCAATTAAGTTTGAAGGAAGCTCAGAGGGAATGATTTTGAGGTGGTAACGTGACTTTTTTTCTCTCTAATGTCCTAGCCGTTGTGTCATAGTCTCCAAGCCTCCAACGGCCAAATTCATCCCACCTGCTATATATATTCAAAATCTTCTGCTCTCTTCAAAACATAGATTCTATCAGCCCCAAAATGGCCTCCTCTAAGCTCAGAAGCTCATGCTCTTTCCCAAATCTTGTCCTCTCATGCTTAAACTTTACCCTGTTTATCCTCTCCTCAGCCTCTCTTGTTCCCATTATTCTCCTAAAAATGCCACCAACTTCACTAGGATTTGCATTGCTTACGGTTTCTTGCATCTCCCTTCTCTGCTCGTTTGTGGGATTCTACTCTCAGCTGAGTCATTTCTGTTTCGTAACCCATATATCTCTTCACTTTGCGTCTTTGATTGGACAAGTACTAAGCATATTACTGTTATTTACAAGAGAAAAATCAAGCCTTTCCATGCTCAAGTCCCCAAGAGATCCCAAAGAGGCAATGCTTTTAGTGAGAGTGGAATGTGGGGCTTTAATGGCAATGTTTATTCTTCAGGTAATGGGATTAGCATTGAGCTGTGCAGTTCATAGCTGTTGGGTAAGAGATTATGAAGGACTGGAGGCAGAAAGAGAGAGTACAGCAAAAAAGAGAAGTAGAAGGATTGCAAGAGTACAAGAGGAGTCCATAGCAAATGCAGCTAAAATTGCAGAGATAAAAGCAAAGGTATTTGATGAGAAGATGAAGAGCAAATATGGGGAATGGAAGCAAACTGATATTGAAGGATGAAATCATAAATGCCAAGTGATGGATGTTTGTGTCTGTTTCTTTTTGAGGTCACTGCTGTAGTGGCCACTGGCCACAGAAGTAGTGATTGGTGAATGCTATTTCTGTTTTTCTGGTGCATTCTCATTACTTTCTGTTTTTCTTTTTGATCCATTAAATTTCTCGTTGGAGCAATCCTCCTCCTGTGGGATATCATTTTTCAGTAAGTCACATTTAATACTTTTAATATTCACATTTAAGCCCGATATTATAATATACAAACAATCACTAGACACAGACATCAGTAGTAGTCGAAACCAATCAATCAATATGTTAATTAGTAGATCTGAAGCCATCAGTACAATAGAACCGAAGCCGATCAACACGTGGAAAGCGCAACAGACTAAACCACTCAAATACTTCATTGCATTTCTGTAAATCAAGGTACCTCACTGTATCCCGATAAACAATAGATAAATCTGTTGTTTTATGACATGTCATACCCATATATTAATCTTGATTTCTAACACAATAATTTTTAGGGCTATAAAATCATTTTATCATTATTTTTTTTATTGATCATATATAGTCTTAATATTATACAAACATATTCTTTATTTTATTTTCATCATTAACATTATCCCATATTTTAGTATAAAGCTTTTGTCTCCGGTCCCAAATAGGTTTTCATGTATTCAAGTTATTTATTTAGTTTCTTTTCCTTTCTTCATGCCAATTCAAGTTCCACCTTTAGGTGGCTACGGTCCACTTTAATTTCTTTTGTATAATTCATTTTCTTTACAAGTTATGTTCATTTCTTCTCCACCAAGGTCATGGTTCTAACTTCTACGTTCCTTTCCATTCCTAAAGACCTCTTATTTTCACACAAGTTACAGCATAAGTTTCACTATAGTCTCATAACAATACAATCACTTGGCTCGAATGTTGCTTGACTCTTCTTTGCTAAAGTGCTGTCTTTCTCTTCCAAAATCCCACCACAAACCGTCACTTTCACTAAGAAATGGAGAAGAAGAAAAGTTTGGTTGTTTGATGAATGGTTACCTACCTTTGCTTAAATCTTTCTTGCTTAAAGTGCTGCTGTCTTCCTCCTATAATCCAGCTCACCGTTTGTTTGAAAATAGAGAACATGAACAAGAATGTTTCGGTGGAGGAGAAGAAAGAGCTGGACAAATTTGTCTCCTCTTTCTCTTGCTTAGGTTGCTGTATATATATATTTTTTTCCTTCCAAAGACCAGCTCTCCAATGCTTGAATTGAAGAACAAATGGAGAAGGAGAAGAAAATGTTTCGGTGAAGGAGATGGGAGAATTGCTGGAAAAGTTTCTGGTTTGATAGAGTGTGTAACCATGGCCACCTTTCCCTATTTTTTTATGATCTTCATTTCTCTTGGCCACTAATATATTTTATTTAATTAAATTAAATTTTATATTATATTTTACCGATTACTCTTAAAATCGGGTTGTTACACAACTTCCAACTTTACATTTTATTTTAATCAAAATACACTGTTCCATTTGATTAGATTACTTGGAAAGATCAAGCATGGCATCTTCTTCACTTCTTAATTTGTTTTCAATTAGAATTTCTTGATGTTTGTCTTCCGTATGGACTTGCAGTGAACATGAGAAATCTTACCGCATACCAGCCACTATATAAAGCTAAAGGCGACCTGGAGACCGTCAAAAGCATCTGCCACAGTGATCCATTTGCCTTACCAGATGTCAAGAGACCAGTTGTATTTGCTGAATTCCAATGGTTACACTGTCCCCCCTATTGCTGCAATTGTTGGCAACACCTTCGCGGCCATGATGATTGGGGACAAGCAACCAAATTTGCCTCGGATTGCAAACCATGATGGGCTCGCCATGGCCAAAAGGAGATGACTTGGCTCTGACATTGGTTGAAAGTCACCCTCCTTTAGCTAGAGTGGAATATTAAGGTGGTGAATCGCTTTTGAGTGCAGATGTAGAGAATCTGCAAATTGATCCGCCTTACTTTGAAGGTGGAGATCTCGTGGCGTCTCAGTGCCTTACTTTCAAGGATCATGGCAAGTTGTTGCCAGGTATCACTTGGATTCTTAACAGTTTTCTTGAATCTATTGTTTTTCTATCTAATCTTGAATAAGTTTATATTTTCTTTCTTCATTCAGCCGTTGAAACACGTGTGAGATTCTCGTGGAGAATCCTTGCAATGTTAGGTATGACGCAAGCACACTGCTACTTTCCATCCCATCGATGAGCTTGATCCTTTTGCAGTTCCCGGCATGAAGGTTATACAAGACATGAAATTGATCCATCATCAAACACTTCAGCTCACCAAATGCCTATGTACTGAAATTGCATGTCTGGATTATGAGAAAGCTTTCTTGATGCTTAGAAGACCATTTCTTCTGGCAGCAGAGTTGGGGATTTATGAAATTGTAGAAGAAATAATAGTCATTTCCTCATGCTATATGGTTTTCTGATCAGGAAAATCATAATGTATTTCATATTGCAGTGATGAGCCATCAAGAAAACGTTTTCAACCTTGTATATCAAATGAGTAACTACAAACATGGACTCTTAATTAATGAAAGATATTTTTGGTAACAATCAGGCCGGTGAATCTCCTGTGCAAAATGTGCTATTGCACAGGGCTCCAAAATTATGAGGGCTCCAAAATATAAAATTTTTTTTAATAAATTTTTTTTTTGAATAAATGTTATGAGAATGACACTTTTTAAATAGAAGGTTGATATTAGCTTGAATTTGTATTTGGATGTTATTTATAATTTAAATAAAGTAATGGATTTTTAGTGCTTTATTTTGTAAAATTTTTTTGAAATATCTTATTATTAAAATTGTTATTTTACTATTATGAGCCTAAATTTTAAGATAAAAACAGGGCTTGTTGAATGTTTAAGACGGCCCTGATAACAATATCTTGCATTTAGCTGGAAAATTGGCATCTCAACACAGACTTAATCTCATTTCTGATCTCTAGACAATATTTAACACTAATCTATATAGGAAGTTGAGAAGATTGTGCAACATGCATGCAAAGAGAATAAAAACTCTGAAGGAAGAACTCCTGCAATGTTATTTACAGAGGAACACAAGGGATTAGTCAAAGAAGGGGAGAAATGGATGAATGACACAGCAAGTTCATGCACAGTTGCAGCAGCACTAATTGCTACAGTAATATTTGCTGCAGCAATCATAGTATTGTTATTTTTTTGGCTTGCTTTCAATCCCACATCGTTTATAATTAGTTTGGGGAGGAGGTTTGAGGTTTATTTAATAACCTCTCCTCCTCCCATTTGTTTTATCCTAAAAAGAAATATTTACTCTTCTCTCACATATTAATAAAAGCAGACTAAAAGGCTGTGCTTAGAGATTAAGCTAAATTAGCCGAACTCCGTTAACAAAGTTTCGGGTTGTTTTTTCTCTCTTTATCTCTTTTATTATTGTTATGCTGTTTACTTTTCTAGTATAGTATAATATTCAATATTATTTGTCGGGTATCTCGATTAGTGTTATGTCCAGTTCACTTGTTCAGAATTGGTTCATTTCACTAGTTGAATTGTAGTAGTGGGAAAATTACCCGATTTCCCCAACAAGTGGTATTAGAGCCGAAGGTTCGTCCTTGAGTTGTCTGAAACTTGTTGTAGTATTGAATACTATACAATGAGTCTGTAATGGTAGATAAAGGTTAAGAAGCAAAGGATGCTGTCTCAAAGATTTCATCCGGGGTATCGGGCTCCTCATCATCATGGTTGAGGTTCCCGGTGTCCAGTTTGAAATTAGCGGTGAGTAGTGTCTTGATATTGCTATTGAAGAAGAGAAACCAGAAGAAGTAGAGGATAAAGAGTGGAGTATCATCAATCGATTGACATGCGGAACTATTCGATCCTGCCTGTCCAAAGAGCAGAAGTATGCTTTCAAAAATAAGACTTTTGCACACAAACTATGGAAGGCTTCGGAGGACAAGTTTCTGAAAAAGAGTGGTCAGAACAAGCTCCTCATGAAGAAAAGATTGTTCTGATTTGACTACCAACCACGTACTACTATGAATGAACACATCACTATGTTTAATCAATTAGTAGCAGATCTGTTGAATTTAGATGTGAAGTTTGAGGATGAGGATCTGACTTTGATGTTGTTATCATTCCTTCTCGATGAATTTGAACATTTGAAAACTACGTTACTTCATGGGAAGGAGAATGTGTCGTTAGATGTTGTTTGTTCTGCTTTATATAGTCATGAATTGAGAAAGCAGGATAAGATGAAAACCAAATCAACGACATCAGAAGAAGCATTGGTGGCAAGAGGTCATCAGCAGAGCCAGACAAAGGGGAGAAGAGGAAGGTCTAAGTCCAAAGGCCGAGCCATTGCCAAAGATGAGTGTGCTTTCTGTCATGAGAAAGGGCACTGAAAGAAAGACTGTCCAAAACTAAAGAAAAAAGGGAAGACTCCGCAAGATGCAAATGTTGCGGAATGCAAAAGTGATGCAGAATCAGATATCTCTTTGATTGTCTCGCCTTCAGAGTCATTGCATCCAGATGAGTGGATATTGGATTCAGGTTGTACCTATCATATGTGTCCCATTCAGGAATGGTTCTTTGAATTACAAGAACTAAATGGTGGTGTTGTTTACATGGGTAATGATAATCCATGTAAGACAGCCGGGATAGGTTCAATCAAGCTGCGGAATCATGATGGATCCAGCAGAATTTTGCGGGATGTGCGGTATGTTCCAAAGTTGAAGAAGAATCTCATCTCATTGGGAGCTTTAGAATCTAAAAGCTTAGTAGTGACGATGCGAGATGGAGTTCTTAAAGCAACTTCAAGAGCACTGATGATGTTGAAAGGTGTGAGAAAGAATAATATGTATTACTACCAAGGTAGTACAGTGGTGGGGACAGTAGCGGCAACAACTTCTAGCACTAAGAAGGATGCTGAGGCAACGAAGCTGTGGCATACGAGGTTGGGACATACTGGAGAAAAATCCTTGTAAATTCTTGCCAAGTAGGGATTGTTGAAAGGTACGAAGGCTTGTAAACTTGAATTTTGTGAGCATTGTGTTCTGGGAAAACAACGAAGAGTGAAGTTTGGCACTGCAATTCATAATACTAAGGGTATTTTAGATTATGTGCATTCAAATGTGTGGGGACCTGCCAAGACTCCGTCAATTAGAGGTAGGCATTATTTTGTCACTTTCGTTGATGATTTTTCCAGGAGAGCTTGGGTGTTTACCTTGAAGAATAAAGATGATGTGCTTGAAATTTTCCTTAAGTGGAAAGCTCAAGTTGAAAACCAGACAGGGATGAAGATCAAGGTTCTCCGGACAGATAATGGAGGAGAATACAAGAGTGATCCATTCCTGAAAGTATGCAAAGATTGTGGCATAGTTCGGCACTTCACAGTGAGGAAAACACCACAACAGAATGGGGTGTTAGAACATATGAACAAGACACTTGTGGAGAAAGTTCGTTGTATGTTGTCTAATGCTAGGCTAGGCATAAAATTTTGGGCTGAGGCTGTGGCATACGCTCAACATCTCGTCAATCGTTTGCCATCTTCTGCTATAGATGGCAAAACCCCGTTAGAGGTATGGTTTGGAAAACCCTTAACTGATTATGATTCTTTACATGTTTTTTGTTCTATTGCATATTACCATGTGATTGAATCAAAGTTGGATCCACGGGCAAAGAAGGCTCTTTTCATGGGCTTTAGTCCTGGAGTGAAGGGATACCGTTTATGGTGTCTAGAGGCAAAGAAGACGATTATCAGTAGGGATGTTACCTTTGATGAATCTGCCATGTTGAAGAAGGTAAATCCAGAATGAGCTAATAGTACTCCACAGTAGGTGGAGTATGCTTCGAAGCAGGTGGAGTTTGAGCAGTCAGTGGTGATCCCAGCACGAAGCACCACAAGTGACTCTCCTATGGCAGAAGAAGAGTCAAATGAAGAGGAGTTTTCTACCCAAGAACCTCAACAACAATCTGCACCAATTGCAATTAGAAGGCAG
>CAOGCB010189482.1:0-14122 GCA_948266635.1 Cnidoscolus chayamansa | reverse complement strand
TGGAAAATGGCCTTGTAAGGGCTATTTATACCACTTTTGCTCCCAAATGACCATTTTACCCTTCCCTTCACTTATTAACTTTTGTCTTCACATTTTTATCTCTATTTAATATCTCATTTACCTTTAATTCATTTACTCAATCAATTTCACTCATTTGTATCTTAATACTTGAATCATTAAAATTCCGGGCCAACCTATACGAATGAATTGCATGAGACTACCCGGCCCACCGGTCGGATGTTACAGGTCCATACCTCCAAAAAGTACCTTTGGGTTCCTCGCAACATTCTGGACGTTTTGAGTACCATGTTGGCGTATTTCTAGACTGTTTAATGTCAAGTACCGAGCGGGTTGGGTTGTTTTATAGTCCGTGAAAAATGAGCTTTTCGAATCTCAAAATTCGAGTATTCACAAATCCCGAAATTATGCACAGTGGCCTAGTTTCCCGTGGGCGCAATCGTGCCTGTCACAACTTCCCATGACATGCCTCCCACAAAATAACTAATGATTTTTCACTTCCTCTATGAAAAATCATTAATCACCCTGTAAGGGATAATGATGAATCATCGCCCTGTAAAATTTTGTAAAATTTTTTTCGAATTTTAAAACATTATCATTTCATCATTTCAATACAAGAAATTCCCCATAAACCAAATTAAAACATTCTTTACAAAAATATTGTTTTACAAAATCTCTATCAGAGTTTTCAAATTAACATTCATGCATCATAATTATATCATTATTACATTACTGTCTCTTCCCTATAATGATAGTTACAGAATAAAACTACATAATACAGTAGCTTTGGGATACAAATAAAATACAATCCAACTACCTCTGGAAGCTTTGCAAGTTCACTGATCTCCTTGCTTTCTTTTGCTGCTATCACCTGCGTTTATATCAAGGATAAACGCTGAGTACGAAAATTAGTAAGCTATAATCAGCCACATGTAGCATACATAACATTTATATAACACATGTGCATTGATCCCATTGATTTCATTTATGAAATCATCATATATCATCTCAATCAATATAAACATCTTCTTTTATTGAGTACGAAACTTAATAAGCTATACTCACACACAAGTAGTATGCATGACATTAAAATAAAGCATGTGCATCAACAACCAATGATCCAGAACACATATCATCAAACATCAACAATGTAAACACTTTCTTTTATCACCATTAATCAATAGTATGAATCATTGATGTTTCAATCACATATGATTCATCAACATAAACAATATAACATACTCTTTTATCATCATCAACAAACAAAATGAATCAATGGTGTTTTCAATATATGATGTATCAAAACATGATATGAATGCATTTCATGCTATGCACGCACCATCCACCTCTCCTCCAATGGTCATATCTCATCATCTGGTTATGCACTATACTCAATCAAGATCATCTGAGTCTCACAGAACCACATATACGTGCTATCCCTTCACCTAGAAGCTTGCCAGAAGCCGCTCCTTGTCCGTGCTTTCTCTCTTTCTAGCACCGGCGATCACTTCCATCCCTCTTCGGTTCTAGATATTACAATATATGTGTTCTGTATTACCCAAACTTTCACAAGTATTTTCTTTCTCAATATCATCCACACATTTTTTTTTATTTTCTTTTTCTAATTTCTTTTCTTTTCTATTTTCATTTTTTTTTCTCTTTTGTTTTTCTTTTATTTTCTTTCCTATTTTCCATTTGCTTTAGTTCATTTCTCTACTTTTCTTTTCTTTTCTTATTTATTTTTTATTTCTCCATTTCGTTATTTCTACATATTTCTTTTGTCACTTCTTTATTTTAGGCACCTAATCTTCTAGACCATAAGATCCGTTCATGATAGTGACCACGATCAAAAATTCAAATTTTCTCTTTTTCAGCTCTTTTTACTTCAAAACTTCTATCATCTGAAATAAACAATGAAAATACATAAATAACTATTTTATTTAGCTAAAAATAAGGAGAATTTCATGAAAAATAATTGATATTTGCGTCTCAACAAACATCCCCACACTTAAACAAAGCTTGCCCTCAAGCATCAACTGTTTTGCTTATCGTTTGTCACACCAAATCAAATCAAGAATTGTATACAGTTTAATAAATATGACAATAAAGTGATCAACATATGCAATAAATTTTCAGTTTTCATGAAAGATTGGACCAATGAATTAAATACAAAGCTACGGCCTAATTTAATTTTTGTAGCACAAGCAATTAATTCCTCTCTTAGTTAATTATGCACACTAAGAAATCCAAATAAACCCTTTGTTGGAAAGAATCACAATTGTAGAAATCAAGCAGAGAAATCAAACATAATTTAGGAAAGAAATAAATTGTATTAAATTGAATTAAGATACATACCTTAGATAGTATGAGCATCACTGTGTATAAAATAGTATTCTCTTATAATGAAATATATAGAAAAAAACAGAAATATTTGTTTTCTACAATCCAAAACATGGTATCAGAGCAGTTAACGATCTAGAACTGATCGTTATTTGCATGATCATCATCTACCAAAACAAACAGTAAATACAGACAACCAAACCTACAATCAATGTCGAACACCAGCACTGCAACCTCAAAGGGTGGCATCCCCGATGAGTTAACATTACAAATTGCCAAATTACTCAGAAATGGCATCAATAACATCCCAACCTACCAGCCCTGAAAAAATTACAGTGAGCATAAAATTGAACGAAGAGAATTACCCTATATGGGCTCGACTTATACAAGTCAAGATTGGAGTCCGAGGCAGAATTGGATTCATCATAGGAGCAACTCCAGCCCCATCAACCAACGATCCCAGCTTCCTCCGTTAGGAACAGGAGGATCTTTTTGTTTTCTCCTGGATTCTCCAGAATGTGGAGCCGAACCTAATCAATAACATAGTAGAGTATCAGTTGTCAAAGGTATTGTGGGATGCCCTGGCAGTAACCTATGGAAGTGGCGGCGATGCATTACAGATTTATGATCTGCACAATCAAGTGAGTCGCCAGGTCCAAGGTCATCAAACCCTTGAACAATACTGGAATAGCCTGCAAGGTTTATGGATGGCAATTGACAGACGACAGCCAAATCCCATGAAATCAAATGATGATATAAAAACATATAATAAAATCACACAAGAAAACATGTTGTTTAACTTCCTGGGAGGATTAGATGCCAAGCACGATGATATCCGGAGAGAAATCCTTCAACGGGAGCCCCTTCCATCAGTCGAGTCCGCGTATGCAACAGTGCGCAAGGAGGTTGCTAGATTCCGGATCTTGAAATCGGCAACCAACGAGGATGCAGGCTCCACATCATCGGAGGGAATAGGCGCCAGGCTCCTCTCCTGGAACCCCAATCGCAGTCAACGACACTGCACAAAGATGGAAAAAATAGGAGTCGACAAGCAGAAGCTCCATTGCAGCCACTGTGGGATGTCGAAGCACACGAAAGAGACGTGCTTCAAGATTGTAGGGTTTCCCGACTGGTGGGAAGATGGCCACAAGTCTGGAAAGCCCAACAGGAGCAAGGTTGCCGTCACCGTGGGTAGCGGTGAAGCCACCAGCAGCGGACGAGGCAACCTAGAACCAGAAAAGCAAGTGTTCGCGGCTATGGGGCTCAGAGGAGAGCGCCTATGTATTTTAACTAAACGTTACGGACGAACATTGTTCCTATGTATTTTTTACAAAAAATAATATACTTTTTTAATTACTAATTAAACATTCATCGTTATTATTTATAAAAAAAATAATATAATTTTTTATAGATTTTTAATTAAAACTTACCAACACCTTTTCGTTGGTATATTTTACAAAGAATAATATAATTTTCTTAATTGCTTACTAAAATTTATTGATGTCAATAAATTTATTGATATCTTTTATAAAGAATAATGTAATTTTTTTTAGTTTTTAACTAAAACTCACCAACGCCTATATATCGTCAATATCTTTTATAAAAAATAATATGATTCTAATTAAACTTTACCGACGAAACTAATTTTATCAAAATAATGTAATATTAATGTGTGTCGAGGCCACTAAAAATAAATCTCTTTTTCTGACAAAAAAGAAATAAAATTATATTATGGGTAAGCAGGGTATCGATCCACGAAGGATAGGTAAAATAATAATAAAATAACTTTTAAAATAAAAAATAAAAAGGGAGTTTTGAATGTTGATTAAAAATAAGAAATTAAAAGCAAATAATTAATTAAAATATGAAATTAATAAGAAAAAGAGATTCAGCCAAGGTATAATTTTGATCACTTCAATCAGATTGTTTCTAGACACAAAAGATTAATTTCTCCTATTCGATATTTTAGTTATAATTCCCAAGTACGCTTAGACAACCAATATTTTCTTACGTCGCTGAATAACTAAGAGACGCTCGTTAATTACTCCCTAATTAATAAACAACCCCATCAAGTAGAATTTAATTTACTAACAGCATTAAGATGAGAAAAATCAAATACTAATTAACAAACTCGCTCACATGGTTCATTTAAATTATTTCATTCATTCCCTTAACAAATTAATATTAATTGCTACAAATATCAAAATAATAAAACAATTACGGATTTAATTATTTCGAATGGTTAGGTATTGTTTTTAATGATCGAATAACAACAAGCTCAAATTGTATTCAATCACAAAATAATAGAATTAAAGCAGAGAACAAATAAATACCAAGAATAAAGAAATTTAATTGAAAAGGAATAAAAATCTTACAATCTTTTCGGTGAAAATTAGAGAAGAGAGTTCTAAATAAAATACAATTCCTAAGATAAAATAAAAATCCTATCTAAATAAATAACATTCCTAAAATTCTAATTATAAAATTTCAATTAATCCTGGTCAGATTACAGTGGTTTCCACGAGATAAGGGCATTCATCTATTCCCGAAATTCTGCACAGTGGCCCAGTTCCCCGCTCTTTTTCAACCCTTTTTGCTTCAAAACTTTTATCACATGAAATAAACAATTAAAATACATAAATAACTATTTTATTTAGCTAAAAATAAAGAGAATTTCATGAAAAATAATTGATATTTGCGTCTCAACAAACATCCCCACACGTAAATGAAGCTTGTCCTCAAGCATCAACTATTTTGCTAATCGTTTTTCACACCAAATCAAATCAAGAATTATATACAGTTTAATAAATATGACAATAAAGTGATCAACACATGCAATAAATTTTCAGTTTTCATGAAAGATTGGATCAATGAATTAAACACAAAGCTAAGGCTTAATTTAATTTTTGTAACACAAGCAATTAATTCCTCTCTTAGTTAATTGTGCACACTAAGAAATCCAAATAAACCCTTCAAAGATAATAACAAGTGAAATTATCTAAAAGCACAAATGCAATTATGTTACTCTCTCTTTTTTCTTTATACCAAAGGGCTTAAAGAGCTTGCCTATCGCGTTGAAAATCAACAGCTTTAGATGGCCACTAGCTCCACTCGTGTTCACCATTTTTGCTTCATTTGCACTTTGTTTTTTGCCATATTTCGAGTCTTATTCGGCCTTTTTTAGGTGTTAACTCTCCCAACAAAGGTTTTCTCCATTCACATAGCCTATTAAAAATTTTGTATCTATCGTTTTTCAGCTATGTTTAAGGGAACAAGTGCCGGACCACATGAACCAACCTTTGATGATATGCCTAAAGTAAGTAAACAAAGGAGTGTTTAATTACTACCCTCATTATTTAAAAAAGGAAGAGTACAATTATTGCATAGTTATTAAGGGCAATTAAAATTCTTAAAATTCATAGGAGGTTAAACTTAGTTATCAAAGTGTGCAAGATCCAGTTCATCAAATCATGCATAAATTAATACATTTATATTAATAAGCCTTAGCTAAGCATCTAGACATCGGCGAACCTAACATGAAAATAAAAATAACATAAGATATAAGTTGTGCACTAGATAGTCATAAAAAGAAAATGGCTAACAAAACTAATTTTTAAAGGTGATAAAAAATGGACTAGCAAATTAGCAATATCAATAAGGCAGGAAACGTTTGAAGCAGAGAGTGTAACAGCTAGATACAAATATCCCCACATCAAAATGTTTGGGAGCAAAATAGGTAGCATGATCATAATTAGCAAGAGAAAATATATCAAACAGCAGCATATGCAACACATATTGGAGAGCAACAAAGGCATATCCCCACACTTAATCTAAACATTGTCCTCAATGTATGAAAAAAAGACAAAGTAAAGAAGAAAACAAAAGAGGGAGAATGCTGCCCTGTTAAAATGGTGAGCCTAAGGGTGTCGTGGGATGCCCATGTGTTGACACAAGGCTTGTAAATTATTGCTAATCTGTTGGACAGTTGCTTCTAAGGACGTGAGTCGTGTCTCAACGGTTGTGAGAGAAAGAGAGGGCTAGGGTTGAAAAGGGGGGGATAAAAGTGGCGTGGGCACAGCTGTGGGCACGCCTAACTTAAAAGAAATTGAAACATGGACTAGAAACTCCATTTAGGCTCAAGATTGAATTCAACATATCTACCACCATGGAAAAAACTCAATTAGCAAATTAGTGAGATCTTGTGGGGAAGAGAATGAATAGTAAAAATAACAGGAAAAATAAAAAATAAAAATAAAAATAAAATAAAAAATAAAAATGCTAAAAATAATAGAGCTGTTCTGGGTTTCCTCCCAAGAGCGCTTTTCTTTATAGTATTTGACTAGATTGTCTCAAGCTTTTACTCAGTATATTCTAGAGTGGATAGAGTAATTTTTTCCACAAGTCGGGCCTCCTCAATCTCATAGAATGGTTTCAACCTATGGCCATTAACTTTGAAAATTTTATCAGTATCTAAACTGCGAATTGCAACAACACCATGAGCAAATACGTTAGTCACAACAAAAGGCCCTATCCATCTAGACCAAAGTTTTCTAGGAAACAATTTAAGGCGAGAGTGATATAGAAGTACCTTTTGACCAACCTCAAAAGTCTTACGGGATAAGTTAGCATCATGGAATGCTTTAGTCTTTGCTTTGTAGATGTAAGAATTCTCATATGCTTCGTTATGATTTTCCTCCAACTCTTGAAGTTGCAATCTCCTATGCTCGTTAGAAACTAAACTAGCCATATTAAATTGCTTGATTGCCCAATAAGCTCTATGTTCAATTTCCACAGGTAGATGACAAGGCT
This sequence comes from Cnidoscolus chayamansa, assembly GCA_948266635.1. NCBI lineage: Eukaryota > Viridiplantae > Streptophyta > Magnoliopsida > Malpighiales > Euphorbiaceae > Cnidoscolus > Cnidoscolus chayamansa. The sequence goes on along the minus strand of CAOGCB010189482.1, from coordinate 6,955 downwards.
TTCCATACACCAAATGATAAGGTGACATGCCAATTGGAGTTTTGTATGCTATCCTATAGGCCCATAAAGCATCCTCTAATCATCGACTCTAGTCCTTCCCCAAAGGTTTAACAATTTTCTCCAGTATTGACTTGACTTCCCTGTTAGAAACCTTTGCTTGCCCACTCGTCTGGGGGTAGTAAGCAGTAGAAGTTATGTGAGTTACACCATACTTTTGGAATAGATTAGCTATAATCTTATTGCAAAAATGGGTTTCTCTATCACTGATGATGGCCCTGGGGATTCCAAACCTGACAAAAATATTACTTTTGACAAATTTAACTTGGCATCGTTAGTCTTTGTAGCTTTAGCTTCAATCCATTTAGAAACATAATCTACAGCAAGTAAAATGTAATTATAACCTGAGGAGAGTGGGAATGGACACATGAAATCAATAGCCCACACATTAAATATCTCACAGATAAGGATAAGAGTTAATGACATTTGGTTTTTTGCACTAATATTGCTAGTACGTTGACAGTTGGGATAAGCTTTGCAATATGCGTACTCATCACAAAACAATGTTGGCCAGTTAAAACCAGAGTGCAGAACCTTATGGGCTGTATGTTTAGGACCAAAGTGACCTCCATAGGCTAAAGCATGGTTGAATTGAAGAATTGAGGTGGCTTCTGACTCATTAACACAACGACGAATTATCTGATCGGTGCAGAATTTCTAGAGATATAGATCATCCCAAACATAATATTTGGATTCAACTTTCAACTTGTTCTTAATATGCATGGCTGTATCATTAGGAAATTTGCTAGTGGCCAAATAATTGACCAAATCTGCGTACTAAGGTGTCACGACCTGCACAGAAAATAATGTATCGTTAGGAAAATCATCTCGGATGGGTTGGTTATCACCGTGAATTGGTAAACGACTAAGGTGATCGGCCACTAAATTCTCACTGCCTTTCTTGTCAAGAATTTCCAGATCAAACTCCTACAACAACAAAATCCAACGAATCAGTTTAGGCTTAGCGTCTTTCTTTTTCAATAGAAATTTAAGAGTTGCATGGTCAGAAAATACAATGACTTTAGTCAAAAGCAAATATGAATGAACACTTTCCAATGCAAACACAATGGCTAAAAGTTCTTTTTCTGTGGTAGAGTAGTTGCATTGGGCTGCATCCAGAGTCCTTGAGGCATAATAAATTACATGTGGCTCCTTTCCAATTCTTTGCCCAAGAACAGCTCCCACACGCATGATTACTGGCATCACACATAATTTGAAAAGGGTAGTTCCAATTGGGGGCTGTAAAATGGGGGCCAAAGTCAATTGATTCTTAAGATCATTGAAGGACTGCTTGCAGGCTTCATCAAAGTTAAATTCTACATCTTTTTGCAACAGCTTACACAGAGGTTGACTGAGCTTTGAGAAATCTTTGATGAACCGCCTGTAAAAACTGCATGGCCTAAAAAAAGAACGAATTGCACATACATTAATAGGGTATGGCAGTGATTTAATAATATTAATTTTAGCCTTATCAATTTCTACACCCTTAGTAGGGACAATATGACCCAAAATCAACCCTTTATCAACCATAAAATGGCATTTTTCATAATTTAAAACAAGGTTAAACTGGATACATCTTACTAACACCCGTTCTAGATTTTACAAGCACAGTGAAAAAGATTCATCATAAACTATGAAATCATCCATGAACACCTCAATAATACTTTCAACATAAGTTGAAAATATACTTATCATGCAACGTTGAAACGTGGTTGGAGCATTGTACAGCCAAAATGATGTACGTCGATATGCAAATGAACCAAAAGGGCATGTGAACGTCGTTTTCTCTTAATCTTCGGGTGCCACTGGGATTTGGTAAAATCCTGACATCCCATCTAAACAACAATAATAGGACTTACCTACGAGACGCTCCAAAATTTGATCGATGAAGGGTAGTTGGTAGTGGTCCTTCCGAGTTGTTGAATTTAGCTTCCTATAATCAATACAAACTCTCCATCCACTTTGCATTCGCACAGGCACTGATTCTCCATCAGCATTTCTAACCACGGTGAATCCCTTCTTTTTGGGCATGACTTGAATAGGGCTAAACCATGAGCTATCTAATATCGCATAAATCATGCCAGAGTCCATCAATTTTTGAACTTCCTTCTTCACAACTTCCATAATGAGGGGATTTAAATGCCATTGTGAATCTCTATATGGTTTGTTGTCCTCTTCTAGTAAAATCTTATGAACATAAGTAGAAAGGCTGATTCCCTTTATGTTTGCTATGGTCCATCCAATAGCCTCTTTATATTGTTTTAAAACCAGAATCAACTATTGTTCTTCATCTCTGCTGAGCTTATTTTATATGATCACGGGTAGAGTCTCAGCTTCACCAAGGTAGGCGTACTTCAAGTGGCTGGGCAGCAGTTTCAACTCCAATTTTGGAGGTTTAATTATTGACGGCAACAACCGGGGCAAGTATTCGAGCTAAAAAGCAACTTCTTCCAGCTCCTTGTCAACTTCAAATCTTCTTCAATTTCTTGGAGATTGCTGGAATTAATATTCCTACACAAAGCCAAATTTAATTTATCCACTGTAGAAAAATTAGATACGATGTCAGTAAGCTGATCTAAAATATTAATGCCATAAACACAGTGTATGTCTTGGAGATATTTCATAGCCTAAACATTAAAATCCACCATATCTGATGCGTCCCACATCGCCCGCGGGACATAATCTTGGGCTAAATATAAGGCTGCGTTCAAACCTTCCCCTCTGAGCTAGCTTTTGGGGTGAAGTTAGGAGTTCAGTCCTTATGAGTATGTGTCGTTTTAGTCTCCAATAGGTTGGGGTTCCGCATCATTTGGTATCAGAGCTCTGATTTCGTGTTATTGATACTGGGTCCCGTTGCAATATCGGCGGGGTTCGTATCAGGCGGTGTCTCATAGGGTTCGGCAGATCACCGACTGAGGTAGTCGGGTCTTATGGGGGTGGAGATGATGCGTCCCACATCGCCCGCGGGACATAATCCTAGGCTAAATATAAGGCTGCGTTCAAACCTTCCCTTCCGAGCTAGCTTTTGGGGCGAAGTTAGGGGTTCAGTCCTTATGAGTATGTGTCGTTTCAGTCTCCAATAGGCTGGGGTTCCGCATCAATATCACCATCAAATTCCATGGTAAGGATCCCTCGATGGACGTCTATTTTCGCCCTCGCTGTGCTTATAAAGGGTCTGCCAAGCAGAATAACAAAGTTCTCAACTGTATGGATCACAAAGAAATCAACTGAAAAAATCAAATGTTTGACTTTAACCAAAACATCTTCCAATATTCCTACTGGATAAATCACAGATCTATCGGTTAATTGCAAAACAACACCAGTTTCATTTAAAGGTCTAGCATTCAAACGTGAATATATAGACATGGGCATCACATTAATTGAGGCACCTAAATCACACATTGCTTTTTTAATTCCCACATTACCAATAGTGCAATCCATGGCAAACAGACCTTGATCCTTATATTTAGGAGGGAGTTTCTGCTATAAGACGGCCGAAACATTTTGGCTAACAACAACCCGTTCATTAGGTGAAAATTTCCTTTTATGTGTGCATAGATCCTTAAGAAATTTAGCGTACCTGGGTATTTTCTTGATGGCGTCCAGTAGTGGGATATTTACCTGTACCTTGCGAAATGTATATAGAATTTATGTTTCCTCTTTCTCTTTTCTTGCTTTGTTGAACCTTTTAGGGAATAGAGGAGGTGTCACGAAGGTATCCAACGATTTTTCTTGGACTCTAGAATTTTCTCTGATTGTTTCAGCTGCTGGTTTTTGGATTTCAGCTTCACGTTCCTCCTTTCGGGTCTTCTTGGCTTTTGATTCACGTTTTTGGGCTGGTGGATTTTCTTGCAATTCTTTGCCACTCTGCAACATGATAGCACTCACATTCTGCTTTGGATTCACTTCGGGCTGGGAAGGCAGCTTTCCTTGGTTCTCCAATCTGCTTAAAAAATGTTGCAATTTGGCTCATTTGTGTCTCCAAATTCTAGATGCTAGCATCGGTCTTTTATTGATGTTGTTGTGTATTCAAGGCTAATTGTTTGACAATATCTTCAAGAGACATCCCTTGTTTTTATGAGGGCTACTAGAATTGGGCTTGTGCACATGGCTAGCACGAGAATTGCTACTAGTTTTGGTATCGCAGATTCGGATGGTCTCTGCATCTAGGATTATAGGTGCTCGAAAATGGGTCATTTTTCCTTTGAGGAGGACCTAGAAAAACAACATTTGCATCCTGCAATTCTTCTTGCAATGTTGGGCATGCATCCATAGGATGATTGGTTTGGGTACATATTCCACATGCTTTGAATACTCGAATTTTGAGGTTCGGAAAGCCTGTTTTCCCGGATTGTAAACAGTCCGGCCAGACCGGAGGCCTTTCGGAAAAGTTTTCGGAAGTATGCCAATATGGTACTCAAAACGTCCGGGACGTCGTGAGAAATCCAAAGGTACTCTCGGAATAATTTTTGGATGTCCGGAACTCCCAGAAAAAGCCTCTGGAATGAAAAAAATCAGAAAATTAACGGACCTACCGCCCGAGGCGGTAAGTTACCACCCTCTACTTGCCGCCCGAGGCGGTAAGCTACTGCCTTCTACTTATTATTGATTTGTGATCACTTAATTTAATATTGAATTATTAAAGATCTGACAAGCTGAGGCCCTGAAGTGGAAGACTGTTGAATCAGGTACACTCTAAAACTCTACTCCTTCTCATCACATGCATATTTCTCTTCTACTCCAAATCTAAACCGAATCATTTTGCATTCCTGTTAAGGTTTTTTTTAGATCTGAAGCTAAGATACCCAATTAATCAATAATCGAAGTATTAAAAGCTGATATCCAAATTTATGGGCAAAAAATGCCTAGTTAATCCATAACTCTGGCATATCACCCATAGTTCGAACAGATCTGGCCTAAAAGGCCCAATAAAATCAGATCTGGCCTAAAAGGCCCAAATAAAATCAGATCTGGCCTAAAAGGCCCAAATAAAATCAGATTTGGCCTTAAAGGCCCAACTAAACCAGATTTGGCCCTAAATGATAAAGGACTGAACCCCTAACTTCGCCCCAAAAGCTAGCTCAGAGGGGAAGGGTTGAACCCAACCTTATATTTAGCCAATGATTATGTTCCGCAGGCGATGTGGGACGCATCATCCCCACCCCCATAAGACCCGATTGCCTCAGTCGGCGTTCTGACGAACCCCATGAGACACTGCCCTTATGGAACTAGGCTCTGATACCAAATGATAAAGGATTGAACCCCTAACTTCGCCCAAAAAGCTAGCTCAGAGGGGAAGGGTTGAACCCAGCCTTATATTTAGCCCAGGATTATGTTCCACGGGCAATGTGGGATGCATCACTAAAGGCCCAAAATTCACCATTTGGCCCATAAGGCCAAAAAAACCCAATTTGGCCCTAAAGGCCCAAAAACTCAATTTGGCCCTAAAGGCCCGAAAACCCAATTTGGCCTAAAGGCCCAAAATCACAATTAGGCCCTAAAGACCCAAAATTCACCATTAGGCCCAAAAGGCCCAAAAACCCAATTTGGCCCTAAAGGTCCAAAATCACATTTAGGCACCAAGTGCCCAAAAAACACAATTTAGGCACCAAGTGCCCAAAAAAACCATTTTGGCAACAAAAGCCCAAAACCCGATTTGGCTCTAAAGGCCCAAAAACCAAAGCCCTTTTAAAAAAACGCATTTTCGAACTACGTTGACTTTGATCCCTTATTCAAATAAAGGGTACGTAGACATATTTAGGAATAAACCCTAAATAACAAGTCACAATTTTCAAAATAATTAAAAATTGCTAAAAGCATCAAATTCATCAAACTCACACTTTTGCCCTGCATTTCAGCTACATTTAAAACGGTTAGTTAATCTGCATGACATGGTCTCGGGATCCACCTCGGGTTCGTAGACTAAGCTTTAATCCATTGGGCTAATTAATCTAATAATTAGGTTAATTAATTAAAAAGGAGTCACATAGGATTTTTTCCTAGTTTACCCTAAAATAATTAAACCAGGTGGCGACTCACACACATCCATGTGCATTCATCCCTATCACATTGCACTTGCATTTCACATACAAAATGCATTCTTCGGGGAGGGGTTCACAGTTTGGCGACTTCACTGGGAAAAATAAATGTAATCATTTTGCATTTAGAGGACCACAATTGCATTTCTTACTAACCCACCCATTGAGGGTATTGTTTTTAAATGTTTTGTTTTGCAGGGTACCTTTGCTAAGGTCAGGTGTCTTTTCTTTAAGGATACCTTGACCCAGGAGTTTGAAACTGAGATGAAAAAGAAATAAAATAAAATTTGACATACGATGTGCATTTGGGAATCTTTTTCCCCATTTGATCATAAAAAATGAATTTCAAATGAATTTCTTCTCTCTCTGTATAAACTTCTAAGTCTGGATAACGAGTAGCGCTGATCGGCAAGTCTCCTTAATTATGTCGACAGATATCCAAAGTGTCTTCCCTATTACCGCAAACCATCCCTAATCCTTTTGGGGGTGGCCCATGGGTATGAGTACCATTGGATCCACGCGAAACTCTTTATTTCACATGTGGCTAGGTATATACATACTCAAGGTTCAAGAGTCCCTTATAAACCTATACTCTAATTTTTTAGTCATAGCCTATAGAACCTTCCCTATTAGGTTGTATGCACCCAATGAACAACATCATACCATTGAAAATTGTTTATGTTGTGATGAGATGCATTCATCCATACACTACATACCACTGAAAAGGGATAATCATGGGTTTGGAAAAAAAAGAGAGGTGTTCTAGTCAAGGTTATGCATAATTGGACCTGAAGTCCACATGCCCTAAACACCATTACTATGCCCTAATCCTTTTCCTGTTTCCACACAGGTATCTACCT
>CAOGCB010189245.1:0-31739 GCA_948266635.1 Cnidoscolus chayamansa | reverse complement strand
GGAAAATGGAAAAACATTAATGTTTGGGAACCAAGAAAAAGAAACTACAGAGACAGTATGGTCGCAATCAACCAATTACAGAGTTGTTAGGTTGAGAATTGATTCAGTACAAGAATCTGATCAACACATACCTATAATTTTTACTTGAAATTAAAAGGATTCATTCTCTTAATAATCCTGCAAGGCTGGACTACTAGTGGAAGAAAACATCAGATTCCACATTCCTTACTTACAAATAACATTATTCCACAACCATTAGTCAATAAAATAAAATTTCAGATTTATTAAATTTTTATTTATTTAAATAAATAAATAATTATAAAATACTTTTCAATAAAATTAATAAATAAATATGAGTTGTTGTTGTGTTTTTTGGTCATCATTATTAATATAATTTTGAAGAAATGTCTTATATGGGAAGTGGGCTTTATCTAGAAATATGAAAACAAATAGCGTGTCCCGTGTGGGCGTAGCGCAGTTAGTAATCGGATAACAGATTTAAAATTAAGAATCATGATTCGAATATTGGCAGCTACAATATAAAAATTTTATTTTTTAGATAAACTTCTTATGAACACTAAATCTTAAATTTCTTATTTAAAAGACTATTACATATCGTAATTTATCTACTCGATCGGAATTTCCACTTTTTTGGAACTAATGAAAACAAAGAGGTTGTGGCCACAAGAAAATGTGTAATATTGAGAAGGTACCTTGTTGCTTTCTGGGAAGCTGTGCCCTTTGTTTGACACTTGGCAATCCCATATTCTCCAAACAACTTACACCAACATTGACACTGTGGATAAACTCAAAACCTTATCTCAATTTCATTATCATCAATCGTATTTCTCCCCTTATTTTTTTCTTTTATTTCTTCATTTAGCTCTCTATATCATCTCTCAATTTTAATTTATATTATAATTTTTTTAATTTATTCATTATATATTATATTTATAGTTAAATTTTATTTATTATCTCTTAATTTAAAAATATTAAAATGCAATAAATTTTAATTTATAATAATAAAATATATAAATTTGACATTTTGCAACAAAAAATACATATAATTTATAATAATTAATTTTTATATAATTAAAAAATATAATTTTTAATTGATAATTAAAATAAAATAAATTATATTTTACATATTTAAAAAATTAGTTATTATAGTTATAGATTTGTATATTTTTATTATAAAATTTATATATTTATTATTAAATTAAATAAATTTAGGTATAAAAACTGAAATTTAGTCTAATTTAAATAATAATAATATAGGGTATTGATAAAAAAATCTAAATCTTTTTGAAAATACTAAATTATATCAAATTCATTTTTTTTAGACAATTAAACTAAACCTTTTAGTTTTGTTACGATTATATCCAAGTCCTCAAATCAATTTTGACCAAAAATCTATATGACATCTATATGGATTTTAAACCCATTATTAAATTCATAAGACCTCAACATCACCAATATTAAAAAATACTATTGACTAAAAAAATTCAAACATTTTCGAGAATATACAATTATATCTATTTTTTTTTTATTGGACACCATCACATTCGATTTGATAAACTTAATAGTTGGGTTAGGGTGGATATGCACGCAAGAGATGTTGTTGCCTATAAGGTGAAAACACCATGGAATCATTTGCATATTCAAAAATTTGATGCATATTTACTTAATGATAACTCCTAATTGGCTTGAGACTAAAGCTTGTTGTTGTTGTTGTTGTTTACTTAATGATAACTCTGGACTAGTAATAATGTGTATTATTATATATATTTATAGACAAAGAAATCTACATTTGGATCATAAGGGGATGGTAATGAGCAGTGAATGGTTTGTTTCTAGTTTTTTTAGTATTTTGAGATAGTCAACAAACTAGGTGCATCCTGAATAGTAATATAGAATATAATTATCAATATATATATATACACATTCTAAGTTTCAAATCTAGGACCGAGGGTGAATTGGGACTCTTTAACAATTTTTTAAATATTTGTTCTTAATCAAAACAATTTACAAACCTTAATTACTGCAGAAAATATGTTGTGCTGAAATTAGAACTTCCAAGTTCTAAAGACATGTGAATAATAAATTTTTTACTCAAATACACCACAAGCATAATTAATCAATGGTTTATTATAGATACAATAATAAGAGTAAATTAGATAACTTATAGGCAATATAAATAAAATAAAAAAAGCATGAATAATAAAAAGATTAGGGATTAGAAGATTGAACACTTGAAATTATAGTAGTTCGGCTTTTCCGCCTACGTCCACTCTCTCAAAGCTTCATCTTTGAGTTGTTACTCCACTATTAACTCTTTTGAATGGCCAAAAGACAAGCCTTTACAATTATTCCAAGTTTTGTAAGGCTCTTATAACTTTCTCAAATTTTCCAAAGATCTTATAATATTCTCCCAAATTTTTCAAGGCTCTTGTAACCTTTTTCCAAATTTTCAAATGCTCTTGTAACCTTCTCCCAAATTTTCAAAGGCTCTTGTAATATTCTTTCAAATTTTCAAAGGCTTTTGTAACCTTCTCCCAAATTTTCAAAGGCTCTTGTAACTTTATACAAGTGTTTCTCACCAAACACTCACAAACAGAAGCTAACACAAGCTTGTACTTAATCTTAAATAGGTTTTGGATATATGAAATAAATTAACTTCTTTTCTTCTCTTGTTACAACTGAAGCTATAAAGAATGAGAAGAGTTTGATTTGCCAATGAATGCTCAAGTGAAGAAAAACTCTTTGTAATAAATTCTCTCAATGTAACATTGCTTCTCTTCTAAGTGTAAATGAGATACTTTAACACAATATATATGTTCTTAATGTAAACTAGTTGTTTAGAGAAGATTTGAGCTGTTTTGACACAAATTTCAGTAAAATTAGCTATTATTTTTGGATTCTAGTGCAGAGTTGATTTTAGAATCTAGGATCGTGAAAACAGAAGTTCTACTTTTGAAAGTGACTATATTTTTTTCAAAATTTGAAATCAATTTCTGAAAGTAATATGTATCATATGAATATACATGTATGTATGATTTGATATTTTTGGCAATTCACACTCTTATACTTCTTTTTACACGAATTCAAAAATTACCTTATGCTCTAAAAGCTTCAAATTCTTGATGCTTAAGTCCTCGTCTTTGAATATTTGATCATTCATTCATTTGAATTTCTTCAAAATCAACCTATAATCATTTACTTCATAGAATTCTAGTAAAGTGTATTTTTTTTAAAAATAAAAATAATTTTCATAAATTTTGAAATCAACAAAACATACTCATTTGAGCTCACAGGGTCAACACATAGGAAGAAAGTTGAATGATAAAATAGTAAAAAAACTATTTATGTTTAAGTTTGATTATAACAAAATATTATTTATAAATTGTCAAAGAAAAAAAAATAGATATAATTATGTATTCTCGAAAATATTTGAATTTTTTTACAAATCACCCTTTTCAATAGTTATGACGCGAAGGTTTTATAAATTTAATAATAGATTTAAAATTCACAGGTTCCACATAGATTTTGGTCCAAATTGAATTGAGATTTAATACCGATAAAAATGAAAAGTTTGGTTTAATTGTTAAAAAAAAAAGAATCGGATATATTTATTATTTTCGAAAAAATTTAGATTTTTTGGCCAATAGCCGTAATAATATATATAATTTATTTTATTTTATATCATAAAATTAATATACATGATTATATTATTTTCTAAAAAGAAAGTTTTAATATTAATTTATATAAAACTATTTTCCATTTTGAATAGTATTAACACAACCTCAAATAATATGTAATATATTATCACATTAAAACGAATCAAATGTAAATATATTATTAATTTTAATAATAATAATAATAATAATAATTACATAATTTTTAAAAAGACAAATTAAACAATAATGAATAAAATTAACTACAAATTAGATCATTAAACCATTAATAATTTAGTAATGAAAAAAACATAATATGTATATCTTTAGATTATTTCTCTTTTAATATAATATAGAAAATAAAATTAAATAAATAACATTTCAAAGTATAAATAACTAAACATAAAAAGAAAAAAAAATATAAATTATACAATTGATTCAATTATTATTATAATTTTAAATTTTAAATTATTATAAATTAATTAATAATTTATTTAATAAAAATAGTTAAAAAATTTTAAAATAGAAATTAATTAGGAATTTTTTACAGAGCACCCCGACCAACGACATCGCCAACGATAAACACCGTCTACTTATTGTCACCTGCGGGTTATATATACATGACCAACATTTACTAACAAGCGAGTCATTTTCTCTCTCTCCGGCCAACGCCTCCATCCTTCCGCCTTCTCTCACACAAATGCGAGCTCTCATTACCAGGGAATAAGAGCGCCTGCAACAGGAGCAGGCAAGCCGGACGTTTGACTTTGGGTTCTGCCGATGGCATCAGAGGACGTGAAGACAAGGGAGTCTGCAGTTTCGACGATAGTGAATCTGGCGGAGGAGGCGAAACTAGCAAGAGAAGGAGTTAAGGCGCCGAGCCACGCCCTTCTCAGTATCTGCAAGTCCCTAATTGCAGGTGGAGTAGCTGGAGGAGTGTAAGTTCTTCTGTTTTCTTGCTCTCTCTGGTTTGATCGATCTGATTATTCGCTTTTAAAGTTTAATTATTTATTTTCAGTTTTATTGTGGATGATTTTTTGTTATTTTTGGTTGGTTACTGTTTCATAATCATTGCGATGATTTTGCTGTTAAGCTAAAAACGGTAGCTTTGATGTCAATGTAGTTTTAATAAATTTTCAAAATAGTTGTTATTTATAAGAAATTATTTCTTATTTTTTAAACTTTAATTTATTTCCGATTATTTAGTTTGCTTCTTGAATCGAAGGGGGTTCTTCTGAATATTTGCTGACCATTTCTTCACTTTTCTATATCCCCTCTTTGGACTTTTTGGTGATCAGAAAAAATATATTGGATTAGTCTAAATTGGGTTATTGTGGAATTTGGGGGGAGCTCTTGACGGTAGCAGGCATTTTTTTTTTTTCAACTTCTGAATTTAGATATTACTGACAATGTTTGCTGGAGCAGACATAGAGGAATTAGCTGAAATTTTAGCTATTAATGATGGACTAGTAGTTGATTTTCAAATTTGAGAGTTACTAATTTCGGCATTAATTCTTTTTAGTGTTTTTCATCACCTTCACTTTGTTTCTCTTTTTTCTTTTTATGGGTGTCTATCATGGGAAAAGGTACTTTGCAGTTAATTGCAAATCCAAGATTTCCTGATCAAAGTTATGTTTAACAAAATAGTGTTTACTTACAAGCATCATGCATGGTAATTGATAGAAGGTTATTCCTTGTGTATTTGTAGCTAAGTAGGAATTCAGAACGGAGTTACTACTGCCTTATTAGCTTAATCTGCTTTAGCCTCTGAATCAACTGTGTGCAATATTCTTTATTCTAAATGCATGACATTCATTCTATGTTTCAGGTCACGTACTGCTGTTGCTCCCTTAGAAAGATTAAAAATTCTGCTCCAGGTAGTTTGTTGTAATGATTTTTTGATTTAGCTTTATTTTAGTACAGTAAGCAATTATGTTGCCTTCAGCTTCTGTTATAGTGAGCAATTTCATCAGTTGTAGTGATTTTTCCATTTAGTTTTATTTAAATAGAGTAAGCAATTATGTTGCCTTCAGCTTCTGTTATAGTGAACCATTTCATTACATTCTGAATTTATGTTTTGCCAAATAAACTTAACCTTTGCCTATCTATGAGAATATTAGGCAAATTTAAAATGGCAGTAGGGAGAGTTTGCTTAAATTTTGCTATATTTATTATGTCCCTGAGCTTTTTAGTCATGGTAATAGGTTTTTCTTTTTGGATTATTCAGGTTCAAAATCCACACAGTATAAAATACAATGGTACAATTCAGGGCTTGAAATACATATGGAGAACTGAAGGTTTTAGAGGATTGTTTAAAGGCAATGGCACTAACTGTGCTCGCATTATTCCAAATTCAGCAGTCAAGTTCTTTAGTTATGAGGAAGCCTCCAAGTACGAGTTATTGCTTCCTGCTCTGCAGTTTTAATTTTTTTTTTCAACTGTTACACATCCATTTACTTTGCATTTTTAAATCAAAATGTTTAAAGGAAAATTTCATATAGGTTTTCTGCTTTCCTATCCTCTTCAACATGTGGTTTTATTCTTCCAAACTAACTTTTTCCCGTCTTTTACTCACTTTTTGTGGACAGAGGCATATTATTTATATACAGGCAGAAAACTGGAAATGGTATGAGCATTCCTTTATTCCCTTGCTTATATTAGTTAATTAAGCTTGTGAACATTCCTCAAGATAGATTCATTTGATATTTTCCAATCAGATCATTACTCACATGCAAATGCCAGTTAAATTTTTGTCATGATTTTCTATCTTTTGTAAATGCAACAAACTTCGCCTTTTCTTTTGTTTTCGGTAAGTTGTTTGCATTTGTTTTAAATGGGCACGCCGTGATTTTTCTTTTGGCATGTATCTATCATGTAATGTCAAAAAAGGGCAAAAATTACATGGAACTGTGCTGTTGATGAGAGTTGTACATCTCATGTATCTTTTTGTGTGTATGGACATGAATGGTTACACAATCTTCTGATCATATTGAACTTTGATAAATGATCTTAATGTGTAATGCCTTGCTTTTGCCTTTTTCCATGTAGAATCATTTGATGTAAGTAAGTACAACTCTGTATTAATGTGACACGATTGATTAGCAATGAGGATCAATTAGGTTAGTGTAAATCTCTTTGTATTGATCATTATGTGCTGGCTTGATGATAATGATAATGATAAGACTCTTGAAGTTATTTATTTAATTATGTACTCATGCTTTCTTACAGATGATGCTCAGCTTACTCCTCTTTTACGTCTTGGAGCTGGTGCATGTGCTGGAATTATTGCCATGTCAGCAACTTATCCAATGGACATGGTTCGTGGTCGGCTAACTGTCCAGGTATTGTTTGTGGACATCTCTGTAGGATATATTCTTTTGTGGGTGTGGGACCTCCTTCACATAATGTTATATGATTGCTTAATTTTGTTTATAAAGATTTGTTTTGTTTGCAGACAGAAAAGTCTCCTCGCCAGTACAGAGGAATCTTTCATGCTCTTTCAACAGTCTTCAAAGAAGAAGGTCCTCGGGCTTTATATAAAGGATGGCTGCCTTCTGTCATAGGAGTGGTGAGTAAATCAACTGGATTTCTATATGCTATCACTTATCATCTATTGCGGGTGTGAACTGTGAAATTCATCATTTGATGCTAGTATAGTTCTGTTTTAGGCTTTTAGCTTTAGGTTCCAGTTCTAGTGGGATCAAAATTTAAGTTTATGGTTCCTCTATTAGGTCATATTGACAGATTGAAATTCTAAAATTAAGCCATGGATCAATCATGTCAAATCATCAAGAAATTAAATAAGAACGGAAGCGTACCTGCATTGACTTTGATAATTCTTGATTTGAATAGAGTTGTTGATTGCTTGAAGATGACTTGATCTTCCAATATATGAGATCGTCAATTTTGGGTTTCTCTCAAAGGGGAAAAGAAGCTCTTGAGCTATATCTCTATACTGGGGACCATAGCCCTTTTATATATAGATTGACAAATATCTATTTTGGCCCTTTAACAAAATAAAATTTGATGTCAAATTGGTATCTATACTTTTAATCCTATTATTAAATTAGCACCTCAATAGTCAACAATTTTACTTTGATCACAACACTAATTTGACTATTTAATATGACTGCCATACACTTAATATTTACATATGTAAGCCCGCACTTTATAATTTATTAGAAAATAGATTCTAACACATACTTGTTAATGAAGGTCTTTTTTTTTTTTTTTTTTTTTTTTTCATCAAACTTGCAATCATTCAAATGTTCGACCATTAGTGAACTGACTACATGTTTTATGATGGTTGTAGATACCATATGTGGGGCTAAACTTTGCGGTGTATGAATCCCTGAAAGACTGGTTGCTCAAATCCAAACCTTTTGGACTAGTTCATGATAATGATTTGGGAGTGACAACAAGGCTTGCATGTGGAGCAGCTGCTGGAACTGTTGGACAGACAGTTGCTTACCCTCTTGATGTAATCCGGCGAAGAATGCAAATGGTAGGCTGGAAGGATGCTGCTTCTGTAGTTACTGGTGATGGGAAAAGTAAGGCAACTCTTGAATACACTGGTATGGTTGATGCATTCAGGAAAACAGTTCGGCATGAGGGGTTTGGAGCACTGTATAAAGGTTTGGTCCCCAATTCAGTGAAGGTCAGTGTGCTTTCTTAGATTAGATTAGTGCAAATTCTTTTCCTTTGTTAATTGCGTGTATGCCGGGAAGCATGTCTTTTATGAAGTTTCAACTTTCTTTTTAAACGAAAAGAATATTATTGCAAGATTTGCTCTACTTGTTTGCATCATAAGCAAAGGAGATTGTGTTTTATAACCTTGTTTTTTCTGATTTTTCTGACTTTTCAGGTGGTCCCGTCCATAGCAATTGCATTTGTGACGTATGAGTTGGTGAAGGATGTTCTTGGAGTTCAGGTGAGAATATCTGACTGAAGCAAAATGAGGAATTGAAATTTAGACTAAAGTTAAAATAAAAGGAAGGGACAGCAGAAGGTGGTCAGTAGTTTGTGATTATCTAATATATCCAGGTACCGATGAAATTTAGAATCCTATCCCACCCACATTTAACACGTTAATATTCTTCCCCTCTTATACTCTGATTTATCATGATATCTACACTCGTGAGTTTTTAGATTTGTTATTTCTACGTGCCATGGCAATAAGCATTTGTGTGGAAGTGATGCACTGTGTGCATTCCAATAGGTTTCTAGAGAATTAAAGTTTACTCTTTGCCTAATTCTCTGTGATTACAAGTAGTTTATCAAATATAATCTGGCAAGTTTTTTTTAGGTATTTGGTTTTCTATTTCTGTATGTGGTTTTGTTTCCCCTCCTTGTTGAATGGTGTAATTCTGAGGTTTGGTTTTATAAAAACTGATGCAATTGTTGATGTGGAAGAACCATTTGATTTTGGAATAGCCATATGGATGGGTAGGATTTAAGATCATGCAGCTGAAAAATCATTGGCCAGTTGGGCTGCTCCTCTTTCTTGAAAACGTTTTCAGAAGTCATTGTGGAATTTTTTTAATGTTTGAAATACATGAAAATTAATTGATGGAACATATTTTCATAATAAAATATTTTCTAATGAAAAAAAATAAACGTTTTTAAAAATAACAAGTTATGTTTTAAATTGGGAAAATATACTAATAACATTGAGATTTTATGGATGTGAACCTTTGCTTTTAATACTGTAACTAAATTAAGAAAAATATTTATTCCGATGGTATCGATTTATTCTCTTTTAAGTAGAAATTTTGAATTCGAGTTTTGAGTATGAAGTGTTTTATGAATTCAATGTAATAATGAAATATGGCGATCAAAATGAAACTCAATAATTCATAAAAAGAAAATGAAAGGAAATTGTGATACTAAAAGTTTTGAATTATTATGAGAAGGATATGAAGTGGTATTCTGATTGGACAATAAACTTATGAAGAGTCTGCAAAGGAATGCGTTTGAGCGTGAATGAGAAATGAAAGCAAGCTTTACAATGATATTCAACCATCACCTAAGAATGTGGGTAGAAACTAGGGACTTGCAGCCGAAACATCAAGGTTTCATTTTCTTTGCTAAATTAGGGATGATTTTTTGTTTATCTTATGTTCAAATACATGAAAAGTCATTTAAGTCATGATCAAATAAAATAGCTCATCTTAGGCAGAAAAAGGGTCTGCTTAAGACTTTAAATATATAAGTGCTGATTGGGTAGCTAAATTTGCTACTCTTACCTCCTATTAGCACTCTCATTAGAGCTGACCCATTAATTAGAGTTTGATGAGGGCGATGGCCTTACCTTGAATCTAGTTTTCTTTAGTTCTTTTCTCTTTCTTAAAATTAAAAAAAAAAAAAAAAAAAGAATTAACATGATTTTAAAATAATATTTTAATTGTAAAATAGTTGTGGCCTCCCCAAACTTTTCTCTTGCAAAATAGATACAAAATTAAAATGATATATATTTTAAATTTAATAGTTTCTATTTTCCTCTATTGATTTTGCTATAATAAAAAAATTTTAATTACTTATTGTCTAAGCAATATATTGTCGAATTTCTTAGCAAAACATCTTTACATACGAGTTCGTTTAATTTTCACTTATTTTTAAATTTATCATCCAACTTCAACTTTTTTCTTAAAATTCACTCAATTTTAATTTGTATTTCAAAACATCCACTGCAGATAGATTTCATTTAAATTTTCATTAAAATTTGGTAATTTTTATCTGAGATTACTCAATTTATTATTTATTTTTAAATGCACTACTCAATGTCAACTTCTTTCTTAAAATTAATTCAATTTTAATTTACATTTAAAAAAACTCATTGCGAACGGATTTCGTCCAAAATTTTATTATATACTGATATGGCAATCCACATAAACTCTAGAAAATAAAGTTGGAGGAAATCATCGGTTTCTCTTTCATCTATCTCACTGGAACCACCACAATTGTTAGTGTTGGTTCCATTTGAAAGTTGACATTGAGAGGAGGCCAACGTTGGTGTCCTCATTGAATTTAGCCTCTAAAATCCACTAGAATCATTGTTTGAACTTCTTTCTCTCTCTTCATGTCTCACCACTTGGAGCAGTTGTTCTTTGGCTGCTTATGGTCGTCAATGGCTCATGGAAGTGGTGGTTGGGCCGGCTAGCTAGTGGTTAATGGTGCTGAGGGAAAGACGACCATCTGAAACCAAATGGGAGACAATAGTCGAGGAAGGAAAGAAAACATAAAGAAGAAAAAACATTGTGATTCAAGGATTGGAAAAATGAACACGGTTTTATTTCCTCCATTTTTTAAGCTATAGACACAAACTCAGAATAAGTAAATTTTATTTCCTAGAGCTTATAGTGAATAGTGGGAAACTCCAACTTATTTTCCATTAATCTCATCATTAGAAATGGACCATAAAGAATGGAGCGTGTATTAGTCATAAATGAGTGAAAACAAGGTAATAAGACATTTATTGGTCGAAGCCTTTTCTTAAATACAAGCGAAACACTAAATATTTAATTTTACTTGCCTGATATTGCGTTGGATTGTAATGTTTGTTGATCGTAGAATACAATGATTATGATATTACACCAAAGAACTCGTATAGAGATGCATAGAGGTTGACGTAAGAGGAATAGGACTATGAAAGAATTGCAAGTTAAATTACGAAGTAGATCTTGAGAAAGATTGAAAATGTCTTTTAGAGTGAAAATGTCTTAACACAGGGAGCAAAACAATCCAAAATAACTTTAATATTCCAAGAAACAGCTATCAACAATTAAAAATGCTTTCCAATGAAAATAAAATGGCCCTCTTGTAATCTCCAAATTATCGTCCTTATTGTGTTTCCTTGTAGGTATTTATAGAGTTTCTAAGCCCTAAAACGAACAATCCAAAGTTAAAACTGTGATCCAACCATTGAGGTTAAAGGAGATGAAGCAATTTGATCCAGCAATCCTCAAGCTCAAGAGATTAATCAAATGGCTAAGTTTCAAAATGTTGTCTTCTACTACCTTCTATTTTGATCTAATGATCCTAAAGATTACAACACAACATTTGAAAGGCCAATATTGGGAATGTCTAATTTGTCTTATTCACTTCAATCCAACGGTTGGAGATTATTCTCGTGGCAGAACAAATGGTCTAGATTAAGGTGAGGTCATTCCTTCTTTGTTTCACATGAAAACAGACAAAAGGTGTACTTAGATGATTAAGACCGAGAGGTTATGATGAGGGAATCAATTGGCAATAATATGAGAGATGATTAATCGCCTGACTGAAATTCTAGTGAAAGTTACCACTCAGAATTTGACATCGAGTGTATTTTCAGTGTATTGAGCTCGAAAGATGAATTGTAATGGAATTGCTCGACAAATGAAGGTCTTAAAGGCTGATTACTAAATAATATGATAATATGTCCATCATTACTTGGTAGTCTTGAAATCATACCTTTTGATATATTAGATTTCCGATAAATTGGCACAAATGGTACATGCTAAGGAAAAATGTAGTATTCAACATTTTAATTATTTACTTATTTTATAGTATATCTAGACAAAATGAAGTATCTACAATCTCAATTGAGATAAGTAATTTGATGTACAAGACTTTGCACACCATATTCGAGTTGAATACTAATAATTTGAGGATGAGCATGGACAAAGTTAAATATAAAAAAAGAAGCATATATTTAAATGGCGACATACAGACAAAAGATGACTAGAATGGTTAATAGCAATGTCAAACCTTACCAAATCAATGTGGGAGAATTGGTCATCAAGCAAATTCATATTTCACGAAGAATCATTGAGTTTGGGAAATTAGGTCCAAAACCAGAGGGTCTTTATATGGTTTCAAAAGTAAATCGCCTAGGGGCTTATAAGCTGTTAAATATGAATGACAAAGTGTTGCCTCATTCATGAAATGTATCCAATCTCAAAAAAATTCTTTCAATAAGGAAATGTGTTTTTCTCTTCCAAATGTTAATCTTTGTTCGTCGCAAGATGGATGATCCACCAAGATAATATAGTTATTAAAATGGTTCATCATTGGCTGCAAAGTGGATGATCCACTAATGCAATATAAACTTCATAGGTAGTTCATAGTTAGCTACAAGGTAGATGATCCATTAAGTTAATGTAACTACTTAAGGCAGTCCTTTATTAGCCATAAGATGGACTCCTCAAGGCAGTATAAAACCTTAGGCAATGTTTCACAAGCAAAAAGGAGGATGATCCACTAAGACAAATATTTTAACAAGGAGGTGCTCTGCCAAACATAAGGTAGGGAATCCACCAAGGTAATAGTTCCAAGCAATGTGGTTTATCACTGGCCATAAAGGCAAAAAGTCTACCAAGGCATTCATCTTTTACATTGGTTTTTGTTTATTTGGCAAGCCAATATATTTGTCAAAGTTCATAAGTATACAAAAACATCATTGGTTAAGTTATTGATTGAATATATAATAGTCGTAAGTATGTGTGGCATACAAATGTATTGTTTACTATATGGGATGACGAAAATGCAAAAGTGATGTACAAAAAATTCTTTTCCATTGATAAAAAATTACATGTTTGGTTTGGGGAAATCTTGTTTAGTGGTATCTTTCCCGTTATATTTGTTTTCTCAAGGATGGTCTTATCTAACCCCTTTGATTCTTCGTCATCAACTCTTGCGCTGCTTTCTTTCCAACTAGAGTTGTATTTGGTGCTTAGATAGATAGATATCACTTCTATAATCCCTCTTTGGTAGTGCCAATGGCTTTTGTATACGCGGAAGTAATATCATTTTTTGTTTCTTTGAGCTTTGCTTCCAGGGTGTTGATCTTTGCCAGTAAAGTAGCTTTTTCATCTTCAAATTTCTTCTCTCCCCTTCCCGGTGAGAAAGTGTGTGAAATGCTACTAGAATCCTCCAAGAGTTGGAATGGAGATGTGTCACTAATAGTCAATGATGGATGAGTACTTCTGCAAAAAAGGGATCCATAAAGAAACATAGGTTTGACGGTTGCTCTTTCATCTGCTCCTCATAAAAAATGACACTACATTCCAAATATTTGTCCATTGGCTTGACGGTTGCTCTTCAGAGCATGCACTTTGTATATCTCTCGGGAGATGTTATAGTCATGTTTCACTCTATCGATGTCTCATTTTGTCAGTGTAGAAGTGAACTAGTTCCCTTTGAAAGTAGGGGGATGTAAAAGCCTTGCCTTATTGGACTACTACCGATGTTAAAATCCCTACCACTCGAAGATGATCGAAACCCTAATAAGCCATCGTGTCATCTTACGTTATTTTTTTGTGTTAATTTTTCACATTCATTCTATTTCATTTCATTACGTATTCATTCCATTTCATTCATTCACATCCATGCATTCGTGTACATTCATAACATCTCATAAATATTTATATAGGGCATGCATCCATAACTACATTAGACCGAAGCATCATATGAGAGAATATAAAACTTCATCAGCATTGTTAATCATGCATCATAATTATGGTGACCATACAATATTACACCTAATCATAAAGTTATGTTCAATCACTCTTAACATCAATTGCATGATTCATTCCCTAGGGACAACAATAACTATACAATATTCTTTTCCGACTTTGTCCGTCTTTTTAGCCATTACAACTTACTTGTGAAAAATGGGAAGAGGACATATAAAAAAGGGTAAGCTATTTGGAAATAGCTTCATGAGTAGACACAAAAACATTCATTCATAAAAAAATTAATTTTCATGCTTGTGTATACATCATCATCAAACAATTCATATAACATTACACATAAGGTGATTTTATCTCCATAGACTTCTTTGTGTAGCTGTCAAAGCAACTCATCAAGACTTCATTCATGTTAAATCTAGACTGCCAAATCATATCCTCAGACCTTCATTACAACTTAAGTATAATGTCAAAAAGCTCATTTCAACCATTTTGGTCTTATTGTATACTAGTACCAAGAAGCTCATTTTGGCTATATTGGTCTTACTTACCTTTACCATTGCATCATCATTTCTTTTTCGTCAATTCATCATTTATTCTTTTGAAGTCTATGGCTCATCCATAAGTCAATGAGTCATCACAATATACATCATTATGCAATGCAACATTTCTCGTGAATTTAATGTAGGCACCCACTATCATGATGCATGCATATGCCATAAATATTTTTGTATTATTTAGTTACAAAAATTTAGCATCTTCTCACCTGGACTATTGCGTCTTGATGAATCTCTCATCCTTTACTATTGCCTTTGATTCTTAAGGTCTGGTCCTATATTTTGATAGACTTAGGATTAGAAAGTAGTATTTTAACCCTTTTTATATTATAAGAAATATTCTCATACTTCCCCATATAAAATTTCATTACTTCATAGTTTACTTAATAGTTACTATTTGGATCCCTCATTCACACCATTCGGAGTCGAGGAACATGGTCGCACTCATTCAGTTATGAACCATAACCTTTGACCCACCATGGAATGTCGTGATCCAATCCCTTGATTACTAAATCATAACACTAGCCTAACAATACTTTTCAGTATTCTCAAACTACCAAATAATAACTTAGACCGAATGATGCCTCAATACCATCCTTTGGTACACCTTATTCTAATTTACCGAATCATAAAATGCCTCAGTAGCATCCTATATGACTCAGTCGGAAGCTTATTTCTGAAGACTAAAAATTGGATTTTTTCCAAAAGATCAAAACCAACTTCCCTGTGTTTCCAGTTCAACCAAACCTGTTAAACTTGCATTTTTCACTTAGAAACACATTTTTTAATTTCGACTATCATCATTTATCCTCAAACATCAAAATCTAACAATTTAACATGGCATCAAACTTTCCAAATTCACATTTCAGTTCATCATCAACTCACAATAATGTTTTCTGCAATTTTCATTTAAAACACGCAAACCTGCTGCCAATTCCACATGCAACAACAGATTTGGTGTTTACCAACTTAAACACACACTATAAGAAAAATAAAAAACAGCGACGAAATTTACCGATGAAATTATAGAAAAAATTGTTGGTAAAAGTCATTGCTAACGGTTTACTGACCATTTAAAGTACCGACACTTAAATTACTGATGAAATATCGTAGCTCTATTTTTTACTTTCTTGTAGTGACATACATTGTATACCATTTCATCATTCAACACACATGCATTGCATATTTCATCCAAGAATCGGGCTCTAATCTAAAACCATCAACATCATTCTAAATATGCATGCATGTCCTAGTTTTCACCCATTCACCCCAACACAAGTTAGAAGAATGCTAACTAATTTGTTTTAGCGGCGATTAGTGAGGGAGAGCTTGAATCTCTTTAAGTCCCACCTTTTGTTCTGGTTGTGTGAATGGCTGAAACTTCAATCTGCTACTCAACAGTGTGATTCACTTGATTTATTGAGTGAATCTGCACTCTTTGACCGTTCTTTAACTTGGTATGGAGTTCCTTTTCGCGTTACAAGTTTTCTGGGCACAAGTTGTTTGACAGGAGAAGGTTTTGTGCGAGAAACCTTCTTATTGACCCCATAAGCTCAAATGAGCATATTTTGATGATTCCAAAACTTATGGAAATTATCTTTACTTTTAAAAGAAATATACTTTGTTGGAATTCTGTGAAGCAAATGATTGCAGGTTGATATTGAAGAAATGTAAATAAAAGAAGAATCAAGGATACAAAGATATAAAGCTTTAAGCACTAAGAATTTGAAGCTTGTAGAGCATTATGTAACTTTAGAATTTTTGTAAAAAGAAGTAAAAGAGTGTGAATTGACAAACATGTTAAATCATTCATACATGTACATTCATATGATATACATCAGTTTCAAAAATTGATTTCAAAATTTGAAGTAAATATAGCCACTAAGTTGAAAGTAGAACCTAGATTTTCAAAAGTAGAATTTCTATTTTCACGATCTCAAGTTCTAAAATCAACTATGCACTAGAGTCCAAAAGTAACGGCTAGTTTTTACTGAAATCTGTATCAATCTTATCCAGATCTTCTCCAAACGGCTAGTTTACATCAAGAATATATATATTGAGTTGAAGTATCTCATTTACACTTAAGAGAAGCATTTTAAATTGAGAGAATTTATTACAAAGAGATTTTCTTCACTTAAGCATTGATTGAGCATTCATTGACAAATCCAACTTTTCTCCTTCTTTATAGCTTCAGCTGTAATAGAGAAAAATAAGAGTTAATTTCTTTCATCTATCAAAACCTATTTAAGATTGATTGCAAGCTTGGGATAGCTTGTGTTTTGAGTGTTTGATGAGAAAAACTTGTATAAAATTACAAGAGCATTTGAAAACTTGGGAGAAGGTTTCAAGATCCTTTGAAAACTTGAGAGAATGTTACAAGAGCCTAGGAAAACTTGGAAATATTACAAGATCCTTGAAAACATGGAAAAGGTTGTAAAGGCTTGTCTCTTACCATTTAAAAGAGTCAATAGTGGAGCAACTTCTCAAAGGGAGGCTTTGGGAGAGTGGATGTAGGCAAGAAGGCTAAACCACTATAAAATTCATGAGTTCTTATTCTTTTTCCCTATCTCTTATTTTGATTTAAATTTATGATTGGTTAATCTGTACTTATATTTGACTTATTGAACTTAAACTTTATTGAATGTATATGAATTAGTTATGTTCTTAAGATATTTATTTGTTAGTGTTTCACAAATAGAGTTCTGGAACTAATACAATCTAAATTTGGATTTTAGAAGTTCTAATTTTACTAAGTTTTAGAATTAACCGTGATAATATTTATAGTTTACAGCAAAGACTAATATTTATAAAATTTTAAAAAAGTCCAATTCACCCCCTCTTAGACCTACATTAGATATCAATACTTCTCTAGCCTTAGCCTTTTCCCTTTTATAGGGAAATGACTCAACATTTGATTTGGTTGCCGAGCCTTCGAATCTGTACAAGGACTTTCGACTGCCGATCCTGGCCGCCAAAAGTCTCTTGCCCAATAAATGTTAAATAGTTTTATGTCATGTTTTGATGTTTATCTATGAGGGTCTATGGAATACTTTGCAGAATGTTTTTAGAATAAAATTGGTCAATAGTTTAGTCTCTAATCTTAAGTCCTCCAATTGTAGAGTAGACATTGAGACACAAGGACGATAGTAATAGATTGAGATAGATCTAGACACATCATCCAGATGTGAGTGGATACAAAATTATTATATATTATATTTACAAAAAAATATTTTACAACACGCTCATGTATCATGATGATTTAGATTGAATGTATTAGTTTCATATTAATTGTGCATTGCATTATTAATTGATATTTGTGGTGGATTTTAGATGATCTACTGAATTCTCTCATATTATGTTATGTTAATGATGATGAGTATGAATTGTCATGATATAATTATATATGGTAAAATCAAGGTGACCTGTAAAGAGCCCTTGATACTATACATTTTTATATTAAGCGGAAGTCCTATGAAGCTTGCAAGCAAGCCAGGTATTGGCTTCCTATGAGTCCAGGCCATCTTGAAAGCAAGTAAAAGCCAACACAAAATTCTCCAAGGCATTACTAGGGTGTTCCCATGCCTTGCACTTGTTTCCAAGATTCCCATTACTTAGTGCGCTTGTTTCCATGATTCCCATTACTTAGTTTTCAAAGTTTGACAGCTGACTTGATTTCAAAATTGTTGTTTAGAGTAATTTTCAATTAAGAATCCGACTTATGGCACCCTTATGGGTTGGATTAGAGCACTCTCATAACAAAGATTCTGAGTCTTATGGGAACATCTAATATGGCTAGGTGATAAGGGGCCCAACTTTGACAAAAAATTTTGACCTATTCTTTAGGAAAATAAAGTCTAGCTATGACAAGTTAGCATAAAGTTCGAACCATCCATATTGAGCTTCACTCTGGATATTATAAATCGAGTGATAATATGGTTCAGCACGTAATGAGACAATGGATATTATCAAATACAGTTGCAAATGGTTATCTTAACCTAGTCACTGTCAGCATTAACTCTGAAAATCAAGGGACAAAACATGATCCATTACATGCAATAAATAGTATACAAACAAATTGGATAAAAGGAATAAGGTAAGAATTAATATAGCTTTTAGAAAATAATTCATTGCAGAATGTTAATCCTTTCTATTTACACATTATTAACTTAGGCATCAAAGTTATTATTGTTGGACAACCAACTAGTATGCTCTTATTTCTTTTCTTATAAGCAAACTCTCTATTAGCTATATCATAAAGGATGAAAGAAAATGGAGAATGTATAGAGAGAGGAGAAGTAGAAAGAGAAAGGTGAATGGCGAGCTAGTATCCTTTCTCTTTCTTTCTTTTTTTACTTTCATTCACTTTTCTTATCTAACTTTTTCCTCTATCTACCATTCTCTATTTCTTCCTGTAATGATTTTTTTTCCTACCCTTCTTGTTATAATACATATAGACAAGATATCATCCCTCTTTCATTTTGCTTTCACATGCCTTCCTCTCACCATTCATTCTACTCTTAGCCATGTACTCTTCCTTTTATCTCTTTTTATATGTTTCTTCATCCACTAATACAAATATACAATAAATTATCTTTTGTTTTTCTTTCTGGCCAAATACATTTTAATCACTCGAGCTTTTACAGTTTTGCCTATTTAAACATCTAAACTTTAATTATGACCTAATAAATATCTAAACTTACAAAAAAAGCTAGCTATTAAACATTGAAATTTCAATCAGCAATCGTGTGATACACATATACGATGATGTGACAAAAATTACTAAGTATGTTGAATTTTGAGATGACGTAGCACAGAAATGAGATAGCCATTAAACCTTTAAATACCTAAACTTTCACAGTTTTTTTCATTAAACACTTAAATTTTAATTGTGAGCTAATGAATATCTAAATTTGAAAAAAAAAACTAGTTATTAAATATAAAAATACCAATTAGCAATGTGATGTGGTAAAAAATTGTAATATATGATGAATTTTGAGATGATATAGCACTTAGAGTTGAGATAGCCACATCCATAGAACCCATTTAAGAGCTGAAATCGTGTTCTAGAACACGATTTTAGGAAATCCTGCTCACATCGTCATTTAATATTTCTTGACCCACTATGGCCAACCACTTAGACACTAGGTTCAATGTGAATAAAATCATTTTGTCATGCTTCTTAGAAAAATGAGCATATGAAAATAAATGTCATGAATGTAATTCCAAAATGTAATTTCAAACTCTTAAATGGGTTTTATAAATATGATTATCTTAGCTCCGAGTGCTACATTATTTCAAAATTCATTATACTTAGACAAGTTTTTATCACATCATCGTGTGCTGCTAATTAACATTTATGTGTTTAATAGCTAGTTTTTTTAAAATTTAAGTGTTTATTAAATTACTATCAAAATTTAAATATTTATTAAGAAAAATTATTAAAATTCAGGTGTTTATTATGAAAAATTGTTAAAGTTTAGGTGTTTCTCGTTGCTTGTCCACGCAACCCAAGCATATTTTTTACAATTATTTATTTAATCATACTCACTGAATATTTCTTTATTTAATAATTAGCTTTTTTAAATTTAAATATTTATTAGTCTTTTTTGCTTCTAACTATTTTTCCCATTATCTCGTTTTTTATCATGCTTCCTTTTTTTTAGTATAATTAGCTATATATAATTTGCATCAATCGAGACTGTCGAGATTTCACAATATAGAAATCGCTTAATAAAATAAAACTAAAAAGTAACTTCATATTATTTTAAAAAAAGTTATTTAAAAAAATAGTTGATTAATTTTTCAAAGTAATATATATATATATATATATATATATATATAAAAGAAATTGTCCTCCATGCAACTAAGAAATCTTGAATTTAAATTTTTTTTCCCTGTCATGACTGACAATCTAAGAAAATAACAAGAACGACTGAGATATATATACCAAAATGAAATTAAATAATACATAGAAAAAAAATATCGAACAAAAAGTTGGAAATGGCAGCTTCACTTGTAGAACATTTGAAAAGAAAGTAATCAGTATGTTATAAACGAGAAGCACGATAAATTTTTTGAAGAATTTTATATTTTCAAGCACAAACCAAAGATTGACATGGCTTCTTTACAGCCAGGTATTAATAAATGAAAGCAAGCTTTACTGTATATATGATAATAATAATCAACCCTTATCTAAGCAAGTTGATATTGCCAATGCCCCCTTTTTTGTTAAAAAAAAAATGAAGAAATGAAACATTATGTGCCACAGAATAGTAAAACGAATGTGATTGGATAAGAAATATTAACTTACTACACCGTCCTCTGGGCTCTCGCAGGCATCTTCGACAGAATTTCTCTGAGATAATCACAGCGGCTCCTGTGATAATCAATCCACAAGCATAGCTGCCTTATTGCCTCTCTCTTTTCCTCCCCGAGGTTTAACATGCCTTCATCCTTCTCTTTCATTTTTGTATCCAGTACTGCCACCTTTTTCTCCAGTCGGCTCACAGCTTTAGTTAAGTTCTCCTTGTCGCCTTCATCCTTTCTTACCTTAATCTCTAGTTCTTCAACCTTTTCTCTCAATGTTGATTCCCGTTGTTTCATAACTTGTAGTTGTACTAGTAAATCACCTACTTCATTTCCAAGTTGTTCCTTCTCATTCTTTATCTCCATTACCGTATCCTTTACTATTTGAATCTCGTTTGAAATTTGCAAAATACGTTGTGCATAGCTGTTGCATTGCTCTTCAGATTTTAGGGTCAAAGCTTCTACTTCTGTCAAAGTACTGTTCACTTTCTCTGAGACATCTGTGAACATCCTCCGGAAAGCTTCCTTAGTAGCAGCTGTTATCGCTGACTCTCTAGCAACCCTTTCCTCCTGCACTCTCAGCGCTTGCTGGAAATTTGCTTCTGCCTTCCTAAAGCTCTCTTCCTTCTCAGTTAGTAATTGTTCTGTGACACGGAGCTTCTGGTTTGACAACCGGAGCTTAACTTCAATATTGCGGACATAATCAACTAAAGTATTGAGTTCATCTCCTTTTACTTCAAGATCTTTTTTCAGGTCCTCAACTGTTTCTTCCAATTCAGCTATTATCTGATCTTTAGAACCTGCATTCTTCTGAGATTGTTCTGACATTTCTTTCACTTTCCTTTCAAAAGCTTTGAGATTTTCCTTGCTCTCCTGTAACCAACCTTCCACCTGCTTATATTCCTCACTCAGTTTCCTGTATGCCTCCTCCTTTTCTGCCAGCATCTTTTGCTGATCTGCAATTTTGCTCATGAACTCGGACTTTTGATTTTCCATTCCTGTTAAGCTTTCCAAAAATTCTTGTTTCTCTTTCTCAAGCTGCAACTGCAATTGTTTTTTCTCATTGTGCAGATTGTTAGCCTGTGCAGCTAAGGCCATTATCTGAGCAGAAGCTTCATTCTGTCCTGTTTCATGTCTCTCCTGGAGGACAGAGATCTCTAACCCTCTCTCTTTCAATGTTCTTTCTAAATCACAAATTTTATTCTGTAACCCCACCATGTCCTCTCCTAGCCGTCCATGCTCCTTGGTTTCAATTCTTATCTGCTCTTCAAGCTCAGTTTTCTGGCTTCGTAAATTCTCCACCTCCAGTTCCAGATTTTTTATTTGCTTTGTCATACTTTCTCCCTCTTCAAGAATTCTATGATAATCTTCAGTCTTGCGTGTTATCTCCTCTTTCAGATTTTCTGTCAGAACCAGGAACTCTGAAATTTCCCGAGTTTTATTCTCCAACTTCACTTCCAGTTCAGCTTTCTCACTGTGTAAGGACTCCAGTTGCTGTTGTAACTCATTAACCTGATCAATCATAGCCTTGACTTGAATTGATGCTCCATCAACTTTACTAACCATCAGTTCTTCCAGCTCTACTTTTTGGGCGCGTGAAAGTTCCAACTCTGCTAGAAGAGTGTTGACTTGTTCTGTCAGGCCTTCTGCTCTGGATAATGATTCTTTCTCATTATCATCAACTTTTGCTCTAAAACTTTCTAGTTCTTGCCCAAGAACCGCCTTTTCCTCTTGCAGTTGATTAGTGACGATTTTTAATTCTTCTACTGTTTTCTCTTTCTCCTTGATCCTTCTAATAGCACCCTCTTTCTCCACAATCAAGTTGTCTTTCTCTTTGCTCATTTCCTCTAATCTCTTGTTCAGTTCTGCTTCCACATTACCAGAAGCAGCAAGGTTTTGCTTCAACTCTCCATTCTCAATCAAAAGCTTTCCTTTCTCCACATCTAATCTTTCAACTTCAAATTTCAAGTTTCTAATGATCTCCTCCGCTTCTTGTATTTTGCTTAAAGCTATTTGATGTTCCAAACTGAAAGCTTCCTTTTCTTCATTGGTAGCTATCAACTTGCTCTTCAGTTCTGCAACTTCTAGATTTGCCGTTTGAAGTTCTTGCTTTATGACATCTGTTATCTTCTGATATTCACTTGCACGTTTCCCATTTTTACTTCCTTTTTCCTTGGAAGAACAATCAGATTCTGAGTCTGAGCTTGATGAAGAAGAGGTATCTGTTCCTCGTTTCCCATGAAATTTCTTTCTTAGTTCTCCAGTTAGATGATCATATTGTTCATAGAGCAATTGATACTGGTTGTGGAAATCCTCAATTAGCTCAACCAGAGGTTCCTTTTTGGAGTTTTCTACTGAAAGCCCATCTTTTTCTTCAAGGTCTTCCTCTTTCAGAAGCTTCAAGATCTTCTTTACTTTGTTCTCAATTTCTGCAAAAAGCAGGAGACGTCTTTACACTTTTCAATGCAAGGAGAAGTCAATATTTGAATGGTAAAAAAAAAACTATGAAAGAACTGGTTTAAGATATAAAAGAATAACAAACAAATCAAAATTTGGAAATTAGCTTAAGCTAATCATTGTTTGTTAACTTTTCATTTTCCCATTCTTAAAAGTTTTTCCAAGAATTTAGAAAGAAAAGTAATGCCACTGTCATAACCTCAAAAAATTACTATTCACTGATAGAGGAAATCACCTGTTTTAGTTCCTTTTAGCTGTTCACCTTGCTCTGGATCAACATGATTGCCAAAGAAGGATTTTATAGACTCTTTCCAATGCCGCCTTGTCATATTCTCTTTGAATTTTCAATCAATTTTCCTTGACAAGAACATTAAGTCAAGGTGTCCTCCACCTTGCAATCAAAATTTTGAAATCTGCAAAGCATGACAACTACAATTATCAAATCACAGAACTTTGTAATACAGTGGAAAGCCTCTTATTCAGAATTCATTAAGTTTGACACAAGTATAAGCAGGTATCGAAGCTCCAGAAGAGACCTGATGGATAATAAAATGCAGGGAAGATGGAGGCTAGTTCGTGCAAAAATAATGTTTAAATAATGTTTGTGAAGTAATGCTATTAAATAGGTAAACTTCCTTTTCCACTATCCATCATCAAGGGAGTTACGGCTAACCTTTCTGACAACTAGGTAATCAACCGAATATCCATCTACTGATGAAGCATGGACAAATGTTCAACTACTTCCACACCAAACGAAGGGGCCAATACTCTATTCTAGGCAAAAGATATTGTTATCCCATTGGAGGTTGCCACCAAAGGAAAAACAAAATCAGTTAAATTTGTTCACGGCTTTTAGCAAAAGTGACATTGTCGAATCCAAAAAGTACCATGAAATTATTGTGTGGAAGTAAATAAAGTTGTCATTCTCGACAAAAATAAAAGTTGTCATTCTGGCCATATAATTCCAGTACCCAATTCCAGTTTCGCTCATTCCATTTGTGGATCCAACGTTCTCTTTTTTTTTTTTCCCTTGATTGTGTTCTTACATATCATTTTTGTAACAATTTTAGGGGGATGTTAAATCCTCAACTAATATCTCCAAAAATAGAACATGATTTAGAAAAAAGATCCGAAAGTAAAATGGATCTATATAAAGGCATTAGTCTAGTAGCCTACGCCCAAAATGTTTGCATTTAGGTGTTCTGAGTTCTGATATTTTTTTCTATTTATTAATTTTCAAGCAAGTGATGAAGGATGACAAAGCATGGTTTCATCAAATAAATTCATCCCAAATGATTAAACTTCCTAGTAAGTTAAAAGTTAAATCAGAGCACATCACTGTAGATCTGGCGCCACATCACCAGCACCTGATCTTTTTTTAAGGAAAAAAAAAATCCGAAAAAGACAGCTTGTATCGCAACATAATGAGCTGTTTTTCGTCTTCCTATTTTAGCTAAGAAAAATATTATAAAATAAAAACACTGTAAGCGTAAATGCCAACGACAGGAGGCCACGGGGGACCACCGCGTGTTAATTATGCCAACGGTGCATATTGGCGTCAGCGCATACTGCCGCCTCCACAGAGCTATCACACCCCGGATAATCAACCATTTTGCAAGAATGAGGATTTAAAAGACAGGAAA
This sequence comes from Cnidoscolus chayamansa, assembly GCA_948266635.1. NCBI lineage: Eukaryota > Viridiplantae > Streptophyta > Magnoliopsida > Malpighiales > Euphorbiaceae > Cnidoscolus > Cnidoscolus chayamansa. The sequence continues at coordinate 6,654 of CAOGCB010189245.1, read as the reverse complement.
TGCGAGCCAGTTTCGGACATCGTATGCCCGGATGGTTTAGACGAAAAAAAAAACAGGAAAATCCGTTTTAAAAATCTTCATTAAAAAAATCTGGAAAGCTACCAATGATTGAGGTACAGAAATATTCAATTTACCAGGAAATTTCTCCTTTTTTGTTCGCTTTTCCAGTCTAGTCTTCTTCAGAAAGCTTCACTGGGGTGCTGCAATATCCCACTACTGAACCAATCTGCAGAAAGACAGAAAAATTATGATTAACCAAAAGGCAGACAGAGAGCCATAAAGAAGAGAAACAAATAATCAAAATATCGTGAGTTCTTGAATTAGACCTATATTTTGAATTAAAAAAAAAAAAGGGAAATAAAGGGCGCATCGGCGAAAAGATGAAAAGGTACCAAAGAAAAGTAGAAAACCACATCGAGCATGCATGCATACAGGATTTACTCAAATTCCATTAATAAAACAACTTGATCTAATCAACAAGAACTTCACTAGAAATCAAATACGAATCCAAGTTCAGCGTTCAAAAACATGAAATCAAAGATGAAATCCGAAACAAAAAAGAAACAAACTCCAAAGATTGACAAGTGAAAAGCTAATCAGATGATTACCGGTAATTCCGAGGTGAGAAGCTCGATATGTGTAACGGAGAGCTTGAAACGAAACGCTAGAAAAAGAGAAGCAGTGTGATCTAAGGAGAAGAAGAAGAAAGAGGGAGAGATTTGGGTTTGTTTAATGAGAAAAGAAGGAATTAAACGGAAAACCGTTTTGTTTGGATTAAGAGGACTCAAAACCACCGGGACAGCATTTGTAGCTTCATTCAATTGCAGGAGGAAGCGTAGAATTATTTGTTTGGAGCTTTCTCTTCAACTTTGGATTTTAGATTTATTACTTGAATTGCCACTCACCTTCCCTTTGGCCTGTTTTCAACTCTTCGTCATCAGTGTTCAAAGTTTCGTGATTTTATTTGTTTATTTCGTGCGAGAGAAATCGCGATATTCTTTTTTTTCGTATGCTTAAATAATTGGATACCTTTTGGGCCCACCACGACTTTGTTCCCCCGCGCTCGTTTTACGTTTTGTCCGTATTGTGTGGTTTCTATTGGGTGCGCTCATTTACATACTGCAATTTTTTTAAAATTTACTATTTGGTCCTTTATTTATCGCTTATTATGATTTGATCATATAATTTGAAAATTCAACTATTTGACACTAATGTTATCTTTTATTAAAATATGGCATCCCCCTGTCCTCAAACTCATTTTCATTAATATAAAGAGAAAATTTGAAGGACCAAAATACCCTAAACTCATTTGTTTTCTTTTACACTCTGAATTTCTGAAACTCCTAAGTCTCTCTTTTATCCATTTAATCTCATTGTATTAATTATTCAAATTTTCACTTGTTAGACATCATAAAATAAATACAATGAGATTAAAATCTGTGTTCTAGCTTCTCACATACTTATATTAAAAATATATTCTTGTGAGACGTTAAAATATGCGTACGAATATATTTAGATTAGGCTTACTAAAATTTTAGTGACTTTACATCAATCAGATTTTATGCCATTATATTAGCTAAGTTAGACGGGAACTCAAAATCATTTAGATCTTATATTGAAAAGTTATGAGGTATTGTTAGGATATAGGTTGTGGTTGTTATATCCAGAATCCCTTTTTTAATGCTAGAGATGGAATATTTATAGGAAAGATGAGGATGTTTGGTTCACTATATACAATCATGGTAAGCCAGCCTATTTATTTTGATAAGACAATTAAGGAGGTTATCAATGCATGAATGGCAATGTACATGATGATTAGGTATTAAGACTGAGCCTGGTCTTATCTTTGGTTTGATGTTGTGAGCAAGCATATCTCTCGGCTCTCCCCTTCTCGGTGGGGTAGAGCTCGGATTGGTTGAAGCTCGAAGTTTTGGATTGGTCAAATCCGATTAGGCACACATTATGAGATCTTGTGAGTCTGTCACTTTTAGCAATTATCAAATAACTTCTTTTTAGAATTACTACATTTGCCTTTCCTGTCGTAATATAAGACAAATAGTTTTATTACTTTTGAGTTCAAACTTCAATTATAGTTAAATAAAGAAAGGCTAAAATGTATAGAATATACTCCATTAACGACAATTCAAACTAGTAGATCTTAAGTTACAGCCCAAAATGATATAGCAATTGGGTGATGATGATCAATAGTTTACAGTATTTAGAAAGGTAAAATTGCAACTAAAATCATGTACACAAAGGGGAAATTATCCCGAACCTGAAAAATCAGTGGATGGATATGTTAAGCTAGTTTCTTGAATTTCATGGGCATCTTTGATACTGCTTTTTTGAGATCATCATAGCGATTGCGATGATAATCGATCAAAGTACACAACTGCCTAATGGCTTCCCTTTTCTCCTCACCAAGATTTGACAAAATCTCATCCCTCTCTTTTAGCTGCTGCTCTAGATCTTCCACTCGTCTCTCTAGTTGGCTTGCAACGTTTGGCTTCTCTTCCAATGCTTTGCTGCTTATCTCTTTATCCAACTTCGCCACCTTTTCTTGTAGAAAGAATTGTTCCTCTTCTTTCTCATATAGTTGAGACGTTAAACTTTTCACATTATGTTTCAGTTTCTTGATCTCATCATTTTTTCCTGTGATCCAATACTTTGCGTGTTGAATCTCATTTGAGATTCTGGAAATGCGGTTCAAGAAGTTACCATTTTCTTCGTCTATTTTCTTGAGCATCAAATCCAATCCTTTCAATAAATTGCTTTCTGGTGCAAATAATAGTTCTCTCATCGTCATGAGATCATCCTCATATTTCGCTTTCTTTCCATTGAGTATTCTATTTTCTTCCTCAAGATTCTCTAGCATCGTCTTGTAAGCATCCTTGGTTTCAACATGTATTTGTTCTGCAACTCGGATTCTCTGAAACAAAATACGAATATGGTTTTCCATTTTCATATGAAAATTTTCCGCCATTTCATCTATCTTCCTCTCTAAAACTTGATGACTAAACTTGGCAGAATCCACCAATCGAAGCTTGGGGGAATCTGAAAGTGCTTTCTGGGAATCCAGTGAATGATGTTTGATTAGTCTTTGCTCTTCAGTGAACTTCTTTAAGGCATTTTCCTTTTCCATGAGTGTTTTTTGTTGGTCGTGAATCTTGCTTGTTAAATTCAGAATTTCATTTTCCACCTGCATTTGGCTATGTGCAGAGTCTTGCTTGAGCCTATCATGTTGCGCCTCTAAGTTGCTCTTCTCACTTAGCAAGGAATCCAGCTCTCGTTGTAGGCTATTGACCTTTGCTTGTAGGGACATAATCTGAGTAGAAGCTTCATTCTCTTTCTTTTCACATTCCTTCTGGATCCTAAAAAGCTCTTGTCCTTTATTCATCAAGTTCCCCTCTAATTCTGAAATTCTATCTCTCAGCTCATTTGTATCTCGATTCCTACTTCTCATCAACTCGTTTAGTTCATTATTCTGGTCACGTAGAGAGTTCACTTCCGAGTTCAGATCCTTCATCTGCACAGCAAAACCTTCTTTCTCATTTAGCAAGCCCTGTTCAAAAACATCCTTTCTTGCTATTTCCTCCTTTAGAGTTTCTATCTCAGTCAGGTTTTCTGTAATTTCATTCATTTTTTCACCTAGTTGAAGCTGCAGTTCAGTTTTCTCCTTGCAAAGGGACTCCAATTCCTGCTGCAAGATTTTGTCTTGATCCTTAAAGCCTATGACTTGAGCCGATTCTCCATTTCTATTACTTCCTTCTACTTCAGCTTTTTCAGCACGTAAAGTTTCCATCTCCACTTTCATATTGTTAACTTGTGTCATCAGGGCATCAATCCTGGACATCAACTTGTTCTCATTCTCATTCATTCTCAATGTCATTGCAGAAACTTCATTCCCTTTATCTTCTGATATCAATTCAAGCTCTGAAACCCGCGAATGAAGTTGAGCATTTTGCTCCCCAAGCTGTTTGCCTTCCATTTCTTTTTCTTCAATCTTTTTTTCAAGGCCATGTTTCAAGCTGCGCAACGATTCCAGCTCCGTCCTCATACCATTTAACTGCCCTTCTAACTCCTTTATCCGAGCTGATGCTTGATTTCCATGAAGCTCAAGCGCCTTCACAAGGTTGGAAACTTCTCGCTTTCTTGCCCTTGGTGATTTACCTAAAGTTGTCATATATTTCAAGTTCCAAGATTCCTTGTCTAATTCTTTAGATGTCAATATAGGCTTCAGTTTTGCAGTTTCAAATTCTATGTTAGCCATATTTAATGATGCCTTGTTATGCCTGCCCCTCAAAGAACCATTTTCTATGTCCTCGGAGGAGTAATACTCATCTGAGTCGGAGCTTGGTGCAGAGGAAGAATCTCCTTTTGCTTTTCCAGTTTTCGTTTCTTTTTCTTTTTCTTTTTCTTTCTTGCCATGAGTTCTTTTGCCAGTCTCTCCTCGAACATGATCATATTGTGCATGGAGTGATTGGTACTGTTTGTGGAAATCATGAATGAGTCCAATAAGTTCTGATCTTTTCCTCGATTCTTCCGAACTCTTTCCTTTCTTGTCTTTGCCACTGCTCTTGATAAGCTTCAAGATTCTTGCCACTTTATTATCAACTTCTGAAAACAATAACAGGAGAAAAAAAGAATCTTCTCATTTGCAATATTTGAGCAATGAAAATCCATAAGCTATAAGAATTCAAGAATATGCCTACCTCTTTTATTCTCTTTAGTAACGTCTTCATCATTAGCATGGTCCACAGTGGACTCCATTGCTTCTCATTCACAAGCAATTAAGGAAACAGGAACTTCTTAAGATGATATTAATTTCATCTTGATTAAGCACCTTAGTTGGAGAGACCTAACAACAAAGAAATATATATATATTTTGAGGAATTATTTAGTGTACCTAATGCATATATCATAGATTTATTTTTATTTTTATTTCATGGACGAACCCCTTTTTATGTTAATTTAGGAACATAAACATCAAAGAATTTCTCATTTTTTTTTATGTTCCAACACCCATAAAAATTTCAAGAGAAATTATTTTTTCTATTTCGAAATCAAGAATTTCACATAAATTCAATTCAATTGATTTTTTTTATTAATTCTTTTATTTGGGATTAGAGATTTTTTTTTTTTACTTACAAAATTTTCATTAAAAAAAATTAAAAATTCATTTGAATTTTTTTCAAAAAGAAAAATCTTTGTGCTCTATAAATTAAAATTTTAAAATCGATGATTTTGATTGAAGCAACCCACAAATTGACCATTAAATTTATAAATATCATATGATCAAACATATTAATCTCAATCATCCATTTCTCATCTTCCAGCATTAAGGCATATAATCTATGCATGATTCTTGTAACATGGCCCCACATCAATAATATTAAAACCCAGATGTGCAATCTACATAAGAATGGGGATGTCAACTCCAATGAAATGAAAGAAAAGAGACAGAAATTAAACAATTTTGTTTATTTTTTTGGGCAATAATTGTTGACTTGAAACTGCAAATTGCAATCAATTGATGTGATTCTCAACAGCATCAAACTGACCATTAATGAAAGGTAAAACGGAAAATTTACCTGGGAAATTGGCAGAATTTTGCTGTAATTGCAGAGCTGAGAAGAAATTATTTGAAAATTTTGATTTTTTTTTAATTTTTTTGAATTTTTTTTGGCAGAGAAAAGCAAAGAGGAAATGAGAAAATGAAATTATATATTGTGTAGCTTCAATTAAATTGCCATATTTGTCGCAGCCGGAGATGCAACTTTTGGCGCTTCTTTGGATATTAGTACCCTTCGATTTTCACGTTATTACTATTTCAAAAATATTAATAAAAAATAGTTCAAAACCATCGAAATAGAACCCCAATTTCTCGCTATATCAAATCACCAAAATAGCGCCGTATCTTTTTTTTTTTTTTTTATATATTTGTATAACTCGTTTGCTAAATGCCACGACCATTTTTTCCCGCACTTTTTTTAAATTTTTTGGAATTTCAGCTGGATTATTATTAGGTGGCAATAGTTTTAATTTTTAATTCTAAAATAAATAAAATAAAGATAAATTATTATTTAATCTTTATGATATAATAAAATTAAATAATTAATCTTTTAATTCTTAAAAATATATTTAAATTTTTATATAATTTAAAAAAGTCAACAAATTAGTCTTTTCATTAATAATAAAATTTATAAAATAAAAAATAATATAACAAAAATATTTTTATTCAAAAATTATTTCTTTTAAAATTTGATTAAAAAATTATAAAATAATATAAATAATATTATAATATTATGCTAATAATAATAATAAGTTGTTTAGTCAAATACTATTTAAAATGGCGTTTAATTTTTTGTTATTTCTCGCAAGATTGCGTCTTACCTTCTGGACATTGTCCACTGTGTACAGAACATTCTTCTGGACACGACTTTCGTGTCTTGAACGCTGAACGTAATTAAAAGTCTCATCCAGTTTTACTTTTTTTCTTTTTTTTCATATCGTTTCCTTAGAAAAACAAATTTAATAAATATTATTTATTGATATGAGAAAAGCCCCAGCGAGTTCATTATAACAAAGGTGATATATCTTACCTTGAGTGCTTTCACGTTCCCGTTTGATAAAATTATAAAAAAATAAATTATG
>CAOGCB010188638.1:0-11797 GCA_948266635.1 Cnidoscolus chayamansa | reverse complement strand
CCTTTTTCTCTGATTCAATGTCCCTCATTCTGTCAGGTAAGAAAAAAGAGGTTGTGAAACATTAAAAGTAACATCACCAATAACGATAATTTATCCTTATTATCATCAATATCAAAAGAACAAAAATATATAAAGAACAATACATATCCAAGCACAATCTTTCTTTCAATAGACATTCACATCCAGAACATAAAAAATTATCTTTCTTTACATAAATATAAGATGAGCTTACATGACAAACTTTCAGCATCATCATCAACCTCTTCACTAGGAGGCTTCTGGTCGTTTCTCCTAAATACCACCTTCCCATATTTATTAAACAAGCCATCGAACATTTCGTCAGTATCTTCTACATTCTGCAAAAGATATCACTCAAGTCAAAAAGGCAGCTTACAAGGCATTAGCGGTTGCATACATGAAGAAGCACAGAGATCCACAATCCTACGTAGCACCAGCCCAGGAAGTTCTGTCAACTTCAATGCAAGTATTAGAGAGAGAGACATAGAGGCAACGAGTTCCATTAAATAACAAGAACCAGAGCATGGAATAAATGTCTGACGCATCATTTTTTTTTTGAAGGCTTTCCAAATCATCTAATTGATATAATTGGTAGCCCAGAAGCAGAACACTTATAAAACAAGAACTCAGAATTGCATTAATGGCACAGCATAAATCAAGCAACGTGAATAATGATGAAACTATACTATTCTCATCTTTCTCGCGTCGTCTTCAGTTTTTCAAAACCCAACAGAATGTAATTAAAATCAAATTTACCAAAAACAACAGAAAAAGGGAGTAGAAAGAAAGCATGAGCTCCAGCAAATTCTGACATTAACCAAAACCAAAAGCAACTGAAACATCATACAGAAAGAAAGTTATCGTCAGAGTCCTTTCGAAGAGCGAAACTGAGCTTTAATTTCAACTTTTGGGGTCTGGGTATTTGGTACAACCGATTGTAGTGCCGTAACTGATGCTCATTAAGCCATAACCACCCAGATTGCCCCCTGTGTCTTTCAGAGAATCCAGGTTCAAAGCGACCCAACAGCTGGAACTCACCGGAGAAATGACTGCCAGCACCAGCGCCGGCGATGAACAGGGAGGTGGACGCTGCCATTATTGATTTTCCCAGGATAGACAAAATTAAAGAGGAGGAGCATTTTTGTTAAAAGATAAGATATTGCAGAGGGAGTGATATCCGACCCGAGTCCATAACCCGAGCAATGTGTACGGATAAAAATGTTAGGACTAGGGTAGTGGGTCATGGGTAAATTGTAGGCCGTAATTTTACTCCACTAACATGGCCCATCCCGTTTCATATTAATAGCTTCACACAAACCCTAGCAGACACTGTTAAGTCTGTAAGCGTAATCAGCGGCTGAAAGCTAAAGATTCTCTACGCTAGGGCCTAGGATGGTGAAGTTTTTGAAACCAAACAAGGCCGTTATCCTTCTCCAGGGCCGCTTCGCCGGCAGGAAGGCTGTGATTGTCCGATCCTTCGATGATGGCACACGAGATCGACCCTACGGCCACTGCCTTGTGGCTGGCATATCCAAGTACCCTTCAAAGGTGATAAAGAAAGATTCTGCGAAGAAGACAGCGAAGAAGTCACGCGTAAAAGCATTTATGAAGGTGGTGAACTACAGCCATTTGATGCCTACGAGATACACTCTGGATGTGGATTTGAAGGATGTGGTTAGTCCTGATGAGTTGGTGACGAAGGACAAGAAGGTCACGGCTGGAAAAGAGGTCAAGAAGAGGTTTGAGGAGAGGTTCAAGACTGGGAAAAACCGATGGTTCTTTTCCAAGCTCAGGTTTTGAAATGGAAATTGCGATTGTTTTTGGGTATGTTGTGTGATTTAAGTTACTCTATGACTGCTTGGATTTAAACAAGATTTTGTTAGTTGATTGAAAGTTGGTTCTTTTGGATTCAATAGCTGCAAATTCACACAAAATTGACGGTTTTTATTATTATTATTATTTTGCTTTCAAGCTAAGAGGACAGAACCCGAAAGAATAGAAATTTGATACAAATTTTTCATTATCATACTTTCAAGCAAAGAGGTTTGAGAAGAGAAGGGAGTTTAATTATACAAATAATATTATGTTTCATCAGTGTGAAGACAGTCATCCACAACCAAAATAGCATATATATCTCTCGTACGTAGCCTGCCAAATATAGATTATAAGGTTCTATTGCGTTCGGTGCAAAATCGCTTCCATGGAGGCTTACTGGATTTAGAGAACATATTCCAATTATGTTTTTTTTTATTTGGATGGAAAGAAAATTAGAAAGAGGAACAAAGATGAATGTCACCTCCGCTTCCGATATTTTATTTTGCTCTTGTTCTTGGGTATTTTACTGCGACATAAGTTTTTTTTTAATTCTATTTATATCTTACATAAATTTAAGATATAAAATTATGATGGATTTACATAAAAGTTATTAAATTCCATAATTGCTTGATAAATATTTGCAATTTATATGGATGTAGCCTGATGACCCCTAAACCTTTCAATTGGACTCAATCTGGGCTGTAGAGGTCCATAAACCTTCACTTTATTCCTTTCATTCCATAAGTGATCTATAAGGGTTATGGGCTCTCAAGCTAGGCCCTGACGTCCAAAACAGCTTTAATTCGGCTGAGGCTTTATACTTTCCTGGGGCCGATGAGCCATTAAGGCCTCGAACTCTTTCAGTTGGGCTTTCAATCTCGCTAGAGGCTGAAAACTCTCTTATAAGTTCGGCTGCTGAGGCCCAAAATCAATTTTAGCTGGGCTTTCAATCGGGCAAAACAGTCCCTTGCAACTGGTTCACGATTGAAAAGTTGCAAACTACATCGGGATGAATTTGCTAGTTGGTTTTTCTTCTATGCAGTATGTTATGTAGGTTTACTTGTTTACAACATAGTTGTGGCATTTGTTAAAGTCTCTGAATGAATTTTGCTAGAGCAAGAAAACATTTCAATCCTGAACCAGTTGTATATAAATACTAATGAGACATACACGTAAATACCATTTTTGTTAGATAAATGAAAACGATTAATAACAAGAAGCAAATTGAGCTATCGGATATATGGTCTTCTGCAGCAGCACACGTCCAAGACACAGCAGCAACACAACCCAGCCAAACTGCAAACACAAAATGAAGCGACAAATATAGTATCGATTGAAAGTTGATTTGTCTTATTTTATATTTTCAGGGAGGGAGAGAGCAGTGCTTCATTACCATCCTTTCCAAAAGCCATCACCACCCTTTCTTTTGGTCTCCACAGCTAGAGGAGTATGTTTCGGGGAGATGGACCATCCTTGGTGGGATAACCAACCGGTGGCGGCGGCGGCGGCGGTGGAAATGATGTCATGGGAGGTGGAGATACAGCTGCAGACACTGTAATATTGTCATCACTTAAATCGAAGAACCCATCATGTTGCCATAAAGAAAGGTATTGTTACACTTACCAGGAACTTGTTGCTTGTCATAGAGAGCCATTATTAATTATCAGAAGAGGTGGTTTTGGAAGATACGATCGCAAAAACGAAGATATAGGCTTGCAGAGCAGGTCCCAAACGTTTATTTGTAAAAGATAGATGGAAACATTGCTTCAGGGACGGGGCTTACAAGATACTAGAAAGGTTGGCCACATTGCCTGATAGAAATGCAACAAAACACCTCGTCACTTGCTTGTTGCATTGGCTTGTACTTGTGCCATTTTCCACATATTTCGGTTCAACTTCATGGTGTGACCCTTGAAGCTTGAACCTGTGCATTTCCCTCAACTGCACAACAGGCCGAAAATGGGTAGCGGGCCTGGTTCATCTAGGATCTCGTCCTCTCTAATCTCAACCCAATTGGATATATTAAATTTTTTTTTTTGTTGATCAACCCATCGCTTGGAGAAACTATAAAGTGAATAAAGGCCCATTACCCTAAAATCCTTGCTTAGTATCCAAGTAGCTAGTGGTTGTGGCTGTGTTTAATTATGGCTCCAAAATGTAGGATTGAATATGATCGACAATTCAGCATTTTGAGTTCATAAAGCAACATATTGGACATTTGGACCCAGCCTCGTGGGGTTTTTTTTTTATATTTTTTTATTGTTTTTTTTAAAAAAAGATTGGATGCATGTGATTATGGTAAGAAAAATAGTCATTAAACAAAGGTTCAACAACCAACAAGTGCCTTGTTGATCATACTCCTTAATAAGTTGTAGTTTTTTACTTAAAAAATCATAAGGTGAACTTCAGATGGAGATGGAAAAAGATGGTTTTGAATTGATAATGTACCAATGGAAAAAAAACAATCAAAATTACATGTACAAGTAATGTGGATAGCGACGCAAAGCCTGCTACATTTTGATATCATATCACCAAAATTGAGCAAGTATATCGTCACCTAGCGACTTGTATAAAATTAAAGTATATTTACAGCCAAAGTTTCTAACATTCATGAGAATAGAATCCGTCCATTAAATGTCATTCAACCACTCTCAGCCTATATATATATATATATATATATATATATATATATAGGATATGGTCACGAGTCTTCCAACAAGAAACTTGCATAGATGTGAGAAAAGTAATGAATGCCTATCTAAATGTCAGGCAAGGGAAACAAGAAGAAGCAATTATATAATTAATGCTTAAATGGGTCAACCAACAACCATGTGTAATACAAATATTATGGGTAATAATATGTGAGGTAGTTTTCATCGGAAGAAAGGTGGTGCAGATCTCTCTAGCGTCTGCTCCCTCCCAAGCAATACGTATTGGAAATGAATGCGAAAGGACCTGTCCATATGTGGGACAAAGCATGGATATGCACATGGAAACATAAAGGCCAGCTGAGACAATTGAGAAGTTTTTGGTGCATAGCAAACACTGAGAAGGTGCATCGAGAAACGTGTACTTGCTCGAGAATTCAGTCTTTTCCAAAGTTAATAACTCAGCACCCCCCATATTCAACCCACTTTGATGTCTCCTACTCATCTTTCTCTCCATGTTCTTTATATATATCTATATTTGCTTCAATTATTAATCAAGAAACATCTATAAATCTCAATTATTTAAATTAAAGATTATTATAATATAAGATCGTAACTAAAGGAAGAAGGCTACTTGCTGTGTATCCCACTCATCAAGTTGATGAGTAAATGCACACGATACCACATCAGTGAAGATAAAGAGAATCGAGTACCCTCCTTTTATCTTCTGGGGGTCCACATTTCCATGAATGCCTTCTCTCTATCTCTCAAGTCTCTTAACCCCACTTCTCCTCTTTCCTGCTCTTGTAACCAAGCTAACGGTCAAATTTTCTGGTGGAGATGCAAAGCTAACCTCTCTTTCTAAGAATCCTGAATACAAGTAAGGTATGTTTCCAACACAAGAAATAATGATAGTTCAACTGACCCCATGGACAGCAAATTGCAAAACTTAATAAACAATAAGGAGAAAATAAAAGAAGAAAGTGAGAGTATTGTTTTCTTTTTTATTTGCTTTGCTGTGAGGAACCTCATTCATTAATTATCATCAACACTAGCTACCATATGCTTCTTCCCTTTTAATTTATATAATTAATCACAGATGCAGAAGTAGCTGACATTTTCAAAGATATTGGTTTTCATTTGTGGGAGTGATGAATGAGATTCCCAAAAGCTAAAACGAGGAAAGATTCTTACAAGGTGAGACTTAAAAAAGGGTGGAGATCACATGTACAATAAAAAGCTATCAACTTTAAGTTGAATGGAGATAAAAGAAAACTCCCACCTCAAGTCAAGATGCAATATTTATTCATATTTGCCCTAAAAGGAGGGGAAGCACAGACATCAACATGATATCTTATATGCTTTTTCTTTTTCTTCTTCTTCTTCTTTTGTTTTTCATATACTGTCTTAATTTATCATGACAACATGAATAAAGCAATCATAGCCGTCCAATTTAGGCTTTTTTTTTTTCGCTCTCTCTATGATAAAGAAAGAGAAATTTGATATATGGGTTGTGACCCATTACCTCTTTCTTTTCATAACTTTATGAAATTTTTCACTTTGCTTTTTCTCTAGGTGTTCTTTTTTAAAACAAAATTTCGGTGGTGGTTAAATGAAAGTGTGGTCTATATATGGTTGGCTTGTTGCATGCAATAATAGAGCTATAGAATAAAAGAGAAAGGTGAAGAAAAGGGAACACCGAATCCATCCATCTAGCTAGCTACTTTTCATCTAATCTTTTTATCTTGTGGGGTTCTCTCTTTCTCCATCTTGAATTTTCTTGATAATTTTCAGTAACCATTTCTTAAGTTGTATTTCGACTTTTCTTCAAACCCCACTTAAATAAATAATCACATCATCTCCAAATTGACATAATGTTTTTATTAAAAAAATATATAGAAAAGGACAAAATACCATATGAAAAGAGTTATTAAATGTGTTAGATTTGATAGCTCTCAATATAAATGACTTTTTGTATTATTTAAAAGATACAAAACTTTGAATTAAGAAATAGAGGGGGTGGATCCATATAATATAATAAGAAAAATGTTTTTATATATAAGCTTATTAAAGGGTAGGCTATATTAGGTAAATTGCAGAAATGGGAAGACAAGGAAGATGGTGAAAGAAGAGAGAAGTACAAGCCAAGTTGTGATATTTTTTTAATGCAGTATGGCCCTGTGTCTGTACGGCCTGCCTCATGCGGCGTGTGTTTTCTTAATAATCATGCCTTTGCTTTTTATTATATATCTTTACGACTTTACCCATACATACAAACCCAATACTTGCAGCTGTTAGCTATACCCCCGGGCCCCTATTCTCGCATACTGATTTTCTTTTTATATTATTATATTAGCAACCAGACAACTATGTCAGAAATCATAGCCTCCGAGGATCAAATAGTTTGGCAGATTTATTTGTCGTTTTGTCTCCTTAATTGCAGCTCATTTGTCTAATAATGAAATTACTTGTTAAGATTATGCTCAAAACCAATTATAAATTCTTGCCTTATAAAAACATTAGATTCAACTGTAACGCTCCAACAAATACTAATAAAATGGTCAAAATAGCACAACGCTCGCAGTTTCCGGACAAGAAATTAGCGGTTTTGGTTTATTGCTTAATTTGGCTATGTGTGAATTCATTAGCATTAGCTTCAAGTGTGAAAAGAAAAGATTTGAGAAATAGGTAAGTGGTATGACCTCAATTGGCAAATTAGTTAGGGAATTGATTGGCCTGTCAATTATAGATTTGGTCAATAATTTCAATAGAATTTTTCATCAAAGTAGGCCCTAAATGTGGAAAAACCAAAAACCCAATCTGAGAAAATTTTGGTAATTAAGAAAGATCTGAAAAGTTGTTGCTTCCAAGGCAGATGAAGACGAGCAAGCAATTGTGGACAACTTTAATTTAATGAAAAATCATGTATCATTTGTGGAAGATTAGGATGAGGGAGGGAGGGTAACGGATGGGTGGCCACGTGGCAAAAGCTAAGGCAACGTTTCCCATGCGACCAGCAAGAATTAACGTGTCTTAAATCAGAAGAGTAGAGGGGGTAAAGAGAGAAACTGCCAAACAAAGGTTCCTGACTCTGACTGGGTACACCGTACCTCCTTTTCTCAACCCCCCTCTCCCCCCCCGCCCCTTCTTTAATTATTAGTACCCTTTTTTCTTGACAACAATCCAATCTCTACCGGGTCCCTCCCCCCCCCCCACTGGCCGCTTTTGCCTTCTCCCTCTTCAGTTGCCCTGTCCCACACGTGTATTCGTGGACCCCCTCACTCTCGCCACGTTGTTCACTGTGTCAACGTGGCAGTCTCCAGTGGGCAGCTCATTTCGTGGCAGATGCCACTGCTGCTTGTCAGTTATATTAATATCTCCAACACACTTTTTTTTTTTTTTTACAATATATTAAGTATATCTACACAAGTGTTAAAAAGAAGCCGGTTATTATTATGATTGATAATATCCCGGAAATGCCCCTGTGAAATAGCTCTAACTACGGACTTACCCTGCCCTCTGTTTTGTTATAGAATTGGAGTCCAGTAGGAGGATGGGGTTTTCCTGGTAACCGAATCCTAAAATAGACAAAAGCACCCAAGCCAGTTATGTAAGCCTCTTTCTCTCACTCTTCTATATATATTTATTATTTTATCAAAAACTATCCAGAAAATGCTACTTGTGTTCTGATTTGATTCTCTATGCCTAGCTTTCTCTCTCTAGACTAAACCAAACCCTAAATAAACCCCACCATACAGGTACAGCCTTGCCACCTCTTATTGCATGCCCTTTTGTTCATTTCTCACCCCTTGTTGTTCTCTTCTTCTCTAAAAAACAAATCACTCCAAAACCAACCACTAATCCAAGAAAGCGAAACGGAAGGCATTCAAAGGCACTGCCTTTAAAGCAACGCACAGTAGAGAGCAAATCCAAAGCATCTTCCTCATTTTCATTTTCCAATGGCTGTAGAAGCCCGGCATCTCAATCTATTCCCTTCTCAACTCTTGGGAAATAACAGGTACCCTTCGTCTTTTCTCCTTCTTATCTATGTATATGCTATATCAATTTGCGTGTGCGCTTAATTGTGTATCTCAAGGTAACCTCTTTCTGCTGATGAATTTACAGGGAGATGATGAATCATATTGAAGCAAATTCGAATATATACAGCACCCAGATGGGATATCGAATTCCGTTGTCAGGAACTACAACTGCAGAGACTTTGCTTCCCATGTACAGTTCCGTAATCACAGATTCAATCCCCCAGAAAACACCAATTAAATCAGAAAGCGGCCTCACCTACACCTACAATCTACCTATGCCCAGAAAGCGCCCGAGAGAATCTATCAGCCCTCTTCTCCCATACCCAACTCCCCAACCCAACAAGACTCCTTCTCCCTTCTCCTTTCTAGGCGAAGATCTCTCCCTGCAGATCGAGCAACAGCAACTAGACATCGATCGCCTTATTTCCGAACATGTACGTGTCTGTCAATGCCATCATTTTGATCTCATGTTTTTAGTGTATATGCTCTTGGTAAATGATAAAGATATCGGTATTAATTTACTTTGAATATTGCAATTGTATAGATGGAGAAAGTGAGGATGGAGTTGGAAGACAGGAGAAAGAGGCAAGCGAGAAGGATAATAGAGGTAATAGAGGAAGGAATGCTTAATACGCTAAGAGCAAAAGAAGAAGAAATCGAGAAGATAGGTAAATTGAATTGGGCACTAGAAGAGAGAGTGAAGTCCTTGTGCATAGAGAACCAAATATGGCGAGACCTGGCACAAACCAACGAGGCCACGGCCAATGCTTTAAGGACCAACCTGGAACAAGTCTTAGTAGCGCAGGTCAAGGACGGGCGCACCCGAGGAGCAGGATTGGACGAAACGGCAGCAGAAATGGACGATGCTCAATCATGCTGTGGCAGCAGCGGTGGCGGTGAGGGGGATAGGTCATCGGAGCGATGCACGTTGGCAAGTGGGGGGATGCAGGATAAAGACATAATTGGTAGGCTGTGCAGAAACTGTGGGAAGGAGGAATCTTGTGTGTTGCTATTGCCGTGCAGGCATCTGTGCCTATGCACTGTTTGTGGGTCTAGTCTCAATACTTGCCCTATCTGTAAAGCCACCAAGAATGCCAGTTTCCATGTTAACATGTCATGAGTGACCAAAGCACCAGAGAATCGAAAGAATTCCCAAAAAAAAAAGAAGTTTAATTTTATAGCCTTCCTGGATTAGCTAGAATGATGATTCTTTTATTGCATGTACATTTTTTTTTTTTAATTTGTGTCATTCGATTTTGTGTTCTGATTTTTAACCAGTTGCTGAATAAGGCAAGAGATGGGGAGAGCTTTGCATTTTCCAGATTTTGGTTGGTATTTTTGCAGGAGAAAAAGCTGCAAAAGAATTGGCAAATTTTAGCCACCGAATAATTATGACTATGCTGGGATGCCGCTAGTATTTATTTACCAAACCATATGATTTAATTTTGACGAAAATATGGATAAGAAGGCGCACTTTAGCGAGTAAGCTTCGTTAGGAAATGGAATCGAAAGAAAGTTGAGAAGTGGGAGCGTGGGTCCCGACATCCTAAACCACTCATCTATCAGAGTGACGCGCGTGAAGATACGCATGTGGTGCAACGCGTGGAGTCAACGAGAACAAGAAAGGGACAGGTGTGAGGCAAAAGCTGACACGTAAGACGCGCGCAAATGTCGCTGTTATTGTGCAGTGGCAGTCATCTCTCTCTTCCGTGCGCACATCCAAGTGCACGATTTTGCTTTTCACCTGTCTGGTGTAGGCTGTAGCTCTCCTTCATCGGTGTTCAATGGGTGTGCAAATCGAGGAACTCTTTAGGGCATAAGAACAGGAAACTCTTTCTTCCTCCATATTTATCACTTTTACGGGGGCCCGCCAACAAACACGGCGGTTCTCAATCAAATCAACAACCGCATTAAAAAAAAATTGACGATTTAGAATTAGAAATAGAATAAATAAGAATGGATCAGTTATCGTGTTGTCAATGGTAGTTGTGATTTTAATCTCTTGAAATCATCAGGTTGTGTTTTTAGAATACAAAGTAAAGAAGATTAAATTTCATTTTAGGTTAATGATAGAGGATCATAAAATCAATAATCAATGGGATATATGTCATAAATAAAAGGAAGAAAAGGACATGAAAATGGGGTGGTTGGAGTGGAGAGGCGGAGGGAGGTCCACCGAAAAGGTAAATAGGTAAAGAGCAGAGATGGGCAGTAACGTATTTTATGCATGGGTTGGCGTATTCTAGACGACGACGTTATTATTATTTTTTCAGTTATATGTTTTGGTGTGAAACGTTAGATTAGGGAATTATGAATAAAATAAAGAAATCTAAAAAAATGGTGATATGAGGATGACGATATTGGCGCAGGTTAGCGTGTAAGTTCGTTGAGAGTAGTGAAGGAGGCACGTTACATTGCTGCCTCTTTTGTCTTTGTCAATGAAGGCCGATGTCCTCTATTATTTCTTATTCACAATTTATGACATGTTGCAATTCAAAAGGCAAACCCAACCATCCATTCATTTTTACTATCTTTAAACATATATATGTATATATATATATATTTATTTAATCTTGCTCCCCTTCTAAACATATATAAGCTATTTATTTAATATAAAAAGTACTTATTACCTTTGTTTTGATTAAAAACTTATATTGAAAATAGACATATTAAAAAAAAAATATCATAGAATGGGGGGGGATGGGCAGTGCCAGTTAGGGATGAAGGTGAAAATACGTGTTTGATAGGGGGAAAAAAATAATAGTTTGTGAAGAAGAAAAAGACAAACGTTAGGCAGCTTTAGAATTGGAATGTAACGAAACTGGGAAAGGCAAAGCGAGAGAGACGTTCCACTCTATTATACTTATTATATAATACAATCACATAACACACGTCCACCTCCTTATGTCGACATTGAAAGCCTTGCTGGCAATTTCTGGATCATCTCCGCTCGTCTTCTACTTTTACTCTTCTCTTCTTTGTTTTGTTGTTTTTTTTTTAATATAAAGAAAAAAGAAAAGAAAAGAAAAGCAGCAAGGCATGATTCTGAAATGAAAAATCCAAAAAAGCAATGTACTAAATGATAAGAAGTCAATTCCAATAAAGGTGACCATTGAATTGGGAATATTAATACATTTACATGGCCTCCAATAATAGTGGTACGTGCATTAGAAAATGTGTCCAAGTCAGTCATGTTCCGTTCCCATTCAAGCATTTGAACCTTCAAATTTGGCCAACTAATTAATGGGACCCATTTTCTTAAATTTAATTTTTAAT
>CAOGCB010188404.1:0-20239 GCA_948266635.1 Cnidoscolus chayamansa | reverse complement strand
TCATTTAAATATTATATTTTGTAATACTATTTATTAACTTATTTGATTTCATTTGTAATAAAATTTTATAAAATATTAAATAGATTTGAGTTTGGACATGCTCATTTTCATAAATAAAAAAAAAATTATATTCATTATCATCTTCCATCTACTTATTTCATGGGGAATAACTCTGCCAACTCTATAATTATACAAATACTTCTTAATTATTTAAAGAATTTAATAATTTTAAATACATAAAAAGTACAAATTATTTAAGAAAATTCACAATAAAAATTGTTTTACCCACTATTTAAAAAATATTTTTAAAAATAAATTATTAAATGTAATCTCTAGATAAATTTTTTTTATATCTATGACTTACCTCACTTGCTTATTTTCTTGTTGTTTTTCTTTTTATTCTTTTGAAAATACATTAGCTTTAGTTATTTTTTAAATATAGACCATGTTCAGTTGAAATTAATTAATTTGTCACTTAGTTTTCAAAAATAAATTAAAAGATCTATATGGTTTCAAAAATTCAACTAGTTAGTATTTCTCGTCAATAACACCGTTAAATAATATTTTATTTCAATATTGCCTTTATAAAGTAACTTACTATTCAGTCCCTATAGTTTGATGAAACTAATTAGTTAGTCATCTTCTTCATTTGGTTTTTTTTAGATAAATTTCATTCACCATATATGAAATTAGACTTTTTATAACACTAACATGTATAAATTTTAATTTGTAATAAATTTTAATTTGTAAGACAAAAATATATGATAAATTTTACCTATCATATATGAACTTATATATTTGTAATACATATAACTTGCATTCAACCTAAGTGGGGTCTACAATATAAGAAAATCTCTTTAGAGACCATATTGTAATTTTCCATTAGGACAATGACTAATTTATAATTTTTTGATAAATATTATGAATTATCAAAAAATTACAAAATAATTTATGTTCTATTGAAAAATTACATTTGGTCTCTTAGTAGATTTCAACTCTTCACCGAAAGGAGTGAGAGGTTGAGGGGAGGAGGGTAGCGAGGATGGCTGAGGGAGGTTCGGTGGGGTTACGCAGGAGGGGGAGGGTGGTTGTGAATCCGTTTGTGATGAGGTTCACAGCTCATCTCCTCCACCCCATCGCAACAACAACCGTTTGTGATGACGTCACAAGGCTTGGGGGTGCTTGTTGCGAACCCCATCCCGAATGGGTTAGCATCCCCCCCCCCCCAGCAGCAAACGTGATCACCATTGACTCCCCCCCCCCCCCCAAACACGAGCGCCACCCCCATGGCCCGCAAATGTTATCTCAGTCGACTCCTTCGACCACAAATGCGATTGAAATTGACCCACCCATTCCCACAGCCACCTCCTACGTAGCTCTATCACGGCCTTTTGAAACTCCCCCTATCCCTAGTAGTCGACCCCTCGTCGTAGCCCTCCTCGTCAATCCCTCTCCCAACCCTGCAACCGCACAGCCCTCCAAATACTCCCTACAACCTCTCACTCTTATATGGAAGGTGTAAATTGAAAATTGATTAGGGACTAAATAGTCATTTTCATCAAATCATAGAGTCTAAATAGTTGATTATCTTTACAAGGGTAATTTTAAAATATAAAATTTATCTTATATTATTTAAACCGTATTATTATCGGAAGGGATTAACTAGTTGAATTTTTGAAATCACTCAGACCTTTTAATGTATTTTTAAAAACTAATGGATCTTTTAATATATTTTTGAAAACTAATAAATCTTTTAATGTATTTTTGAAAATTAAAGAATCGACTAATTAATTTCATCTAAATACAGAGACTAAAATAATAAATTACCCTTAAATATATTGACATACAAATAAACTATGTAATTTTATTAAATTATATAATTAAATAATAAATATTAAGTGAAGTTTGATATAATTTATAACTTTGTAAAAAATATATATTATTTTATTTTTCACAAAACAAAAATTGTAGTCACTAAATGATAATTAGAAAATTATTTCTCAGAAGAGAATAGTAAATAAGCAACCCTGATATGTAGCCGTTGCTGTTACAAAATGTGACCGTTACAAACTCTCAAATTTAAATCTAACAAAGAACAAAAGCCACAGAAACAGAAGTGACACCCCACCGCCATCAAAAAATGGGCGAAGAGGATCAACAACCGCTATCAACATCCGAAGAACTGACGCAAGAGCTCCGATTGAAGGCCAACGAGCTTCTCCTCAGAGAAGAATGGCAGGATTCGATACAAGCATATACTCAGTTAATCAATATGTGTCAAGACCATATCTCAAAGACGACCCAACACCACCCAAACACAGATCAAATCATGAAGCTCCAGAAATCTCTCTGCTTAGCCCTCTCCAACCGAGCAGAAGCACGGTCCAGGCTTAGAGATTTCACTGAAGCGCTCAAAGATTGTGATCGAGCATTGAACATCGAGAGTACCCATTTCAAGTCTCTTCTCTGCAAAGGGAAAATATTGCTCTGTTTGAACAGGTATTGTGCGGCTTTGAATTGTTTCAAAACAGCTCTTCTTGATCCACAGGCCAATGGAAATCCTGAAGCACTAAATGGGTATGTGGAGAAATGCAAGAAACTTGAATTTCAATCAAGGACTGGAGCTTTTGATCTCTCAGATTGGGTGCTAAATGGGTTTCGCGGCAAGTCACCGGAGATAGCTGAATATATTGGCCCCGTGGAGATTAAGCGATCTGAGCTTAGTGGTGGGAGAGGCCTGTTTGCAACAAAGAACATTGATGCAGGGACGGTGATGCTAGTGAATAAAGCAATTGCTACAGAGAGAGGCATATTGTCCAGCGAAGATTCGAGTGAAACTGCGCAATTGGTGATGTGGAAAAATTTCATTGATGAAGTTGTAGAATCCACTAAAAAATGTCAAAGAATCCTGCACTTGGTGAGTACATTGTCAACTGGTGAGAACGAAAACAAGCTTGAGGTTCCTGTAGTAAGTCTCTTTAGGCCAGAGGCAGAGGAAATTAGTAGCGAAACAAACAAAGAGCTTGACAAGGTCAGGATGATGAGCATATTGGATGTGAATTCTCTTGTTGAGGATTCAGTTTCAGCAATAGTCTTGGGGAGGAATAAGGGTTATTATGGTGTTGGGTTATGGGTGCTAGCTTCATTCATCAACCATTCATGTAACCCCAATGCTAGACGCTTGCATGTAGGAGATTATTTACTAGTTCATGCTTCAAGAGATGTCAAGGCAGGAGAAGAGATCACGTTTGCATATTTTGATGTTCTCTTGCCATTGGAAAAGCGAAGGGAAATGTCAAGAACATGGGGTTTCCAATGCCGTTGCAAGAGATGCAAGTTTGAAGAACAATTATGTTCGAAGCAAGAGATAGAGGAGATTGAAATGGGACTAAAAGGAGGGTTAGATGTAGGTGGTGCAGTTTTCAGGATAGAAGAAGGGATGAAAAGGTGGATGGTGAGAGGAATAGAGAAGGGGTATGTGAGGGCATCATTTTGGCCAGCATATTGTGAGACATATGGGTCAGAGAAATTGGTGAAGAGATGGGGAAGACGGCTTCCAGTTCTGGATTTAGTGGTGGACAGTGTTGCAGAAGCAACAGGAAGTGATGAGAGGGTAGTGAAAGTGCTGATGGAAGGATTGAATAGAAGTGCTAATGTGATGGAGATGGAGAGATTAATGAGGTTAGGGAGAGGATTATATGGAAAAGTGTTAAAGAAACAAGCAATCAAGTCTCTTCTTGGAATAAGTTATTAAGCTAATAGCTATTTCCAAGAAACGGTTTTTCTTTTTCTTTTGTCATATTTGTCTTTGGATGAAGTATAGTTTCGTCCAAGTTAATTTGTTGCTAATATATATTGATATTCTAAGTGTTTGTTTAGCTCTTTTATTTTGTTTTCATAAAATAATTGCTTTGTTGGATGAATGGTTATCAATCATTGGCCAATGTGTTCAGAATGGAAAATAAAAATCATGATTTTGCAACCACACACATGATAGGTCAGAAGGACATAGGACATATATGAACTTGATACAATAAAACCATAGAAAAAGCCACACAAGCTGATAGACATATCATGCTTAAAAGGCACGGTTGATGCTTGGAATGCATAGCCTAAAAAACCACAATCAGTAGCCTTAAGGCAAGTACAGGGAAACTCAACAAGGAATCACCCAATCTAGCTAATTCAAAAAACAATTGTCAACATATAATAATAATAATAATAAATATTCAAGGAGCTCTAGCATCTGAAAACTTTCAAGAATTACATTATTATTAGTATTATTAAAACTTAAAAGAACGCACATAAAATTGATCACATTGCTTCTGGCACTGCCCAAACACAGTGTAAAACAAAACGCTTCTCAATGGCCACCATAAATGACGTATTGAAGTTCAATAGAAAAAGACATGCTGCCAAAGTTTTCAGAAAAAGTAGATAAATAAATATGTCTGGGAGGAAACAAAGTAGAAGATTATAAACCTTCATAGCTTTATATTGTTTGAAAGAAATAAAAATGGTTTTAAAGGGTACCAGAAAGAACTAACGGCTAAATAAAAAGATACCATTAGGCTGAGGGAAAATCAAGAGGACCTCAACTTGAATGTCCCGTTGGATTCATAAATATTGAATAATTCATTCAATTTTATACATGTATACAAAAAACAAGTTATTGTATAATTATGTAAGTAATTTAAAATATATATATATATATATGATATAATTGTTATTATTAAAGAAAATATCAATTTATCATAGATATTTGAATATGATAAGGCACGTAAAGAAACTCTGCACTTCAAAGAACCCATTTAATTTTTAAAATTTAAACCTTTTTCCCTCTAACTTGTATCTCACATTGATGGGTTGTGACGACTTCCAAGTGGAAGAGATGAATAATTGTTTTCTTTTCAGTATTTTACAGAGAAGGTAAGCTCAATTTAGAAAACATAACATAAATATGAAAAGAATTAAGCATTGCCCTTAAAAGAGTGAAAAGACGTACCAAATCAGCTCAAGTAAGGAATAGTCAAAGTTGGTGGTCTTCCCAAACGGGATAATCTTCCAAAGCTTTCCATTATTAGTATTGCTCAAAACAATATATATTTTCTCATTACAGCACTGCTCATAACTTAAATCTCCTAAACTAGTTTTGCAACACTTACATAACAGGACCTTTTCAAAACTAGAGAAAAAAACTAACACTAACCTATAAATAATATTATCAAGACTCCATCAAATGCCTTAATGGAGGACCATTATATCATAAATGAACAATATCCTAAGCACGGACCACCAACGACCCAAACATCGTCTTAAATGTTAACCATTGTCACCAGCTTGTCATAAAGAATGTGATCGTCTCTCCCAGTGTTGCTTTCCAACAAGGCACTTTGCACAAGTTCCTGGCACAAAAACCATCATGAACCGCAACTTCCATGTTATGGAGAAAAAAGGCCTGAACTATGGAAAAGCAAATTCTCACCTTCACATCCCTGTGGGAGAGAAATTTCCCCAAGTTGTGGATAATCAATCTCATGTCTTCAACCTGGAAAGGTAACAGATAATCTTTCATTAATCTTGGGCTTCATTCAAATGAGTAAAATAAAAGTTCTAATCTTTACCCTAATATAGCCAGCTCGATTGCAATCAAAAAACCTGAAAGCCTGCTCCATGAAAGAAAAATTTTGTTAAGTAAAATATAAAGAACATTCTCACATCTCAAATATACATGTACAAATAATTAAAAAAAAAAGAGCGAGGGTTAAGAGTCTCTAAACGTACTTGCAACAGTTCTTTATCAATCGCAGCCTCCTTCACAGCAGCTGTCTTTCTATTACCAGTCTGCACCTTCACATCTCTTCTTTCTGACAAATCAACATCGGACTTGGGCTTCGCCTCATCACTTTTTGTCTCCTTGACATCTTCCTCTGCTTTTTCTTTCCCATTGCCAGTCACTGGTTCACAGTCAGCATCCAGACTCGTCTTTCCTTCTTCTTCATTCTTCTGTAAATAATTTCACCAAATACAACTACTTCAACAAGATAGCCTACAGCATTTTGCCCCACTTTATATGAAACTGTTCTATGGAACAAAACATGAAAAATGATAGAAGTATTCACAAGGGAGGTTCTTGCCTCGTTAGACACATCATCTCCAGCATCATCAATTTCTTCATATTCTTCAGGATCTTCCTCTGGGTCTTCCTCATAATCAGTTTCATCTTCTAACTTTGCTTCACTATCCTTACCAGGAGTATCTTCCATTTTCATAGTTTTTTGAGTGTCGGATAGATTTGTGCCTAACAACTCAGAGTCTGAAGATTTAGTTTTCACAGGCTGTTTAGTAGCCTTTGAGCGTTTGGTTGATAATTTCCTCTCCTTATCCTTCTCTTCCATTTCCTCCCGCTGCCTCTTCCGTTGATTTCTTTTTGTTAAAAATTTTATGCGTAGTTTCTGCACACAAGATTTACACAGAAAGATGTCTTAATAAGTAAAGCAAGTAATGTGCAAGTTTATGGATTCACCATTGTGAACCAACCTGGAGAAATGTCAGAATTCGGGAGCCCATCTGATATTGAAGCATTTCATAAAATGATTCAGCAAATAGTGAGAGCTGCAAAGAACAAAATCGACATGAGAAATGAAGAAGTAATATTACTTTATGCACCATTATTTTCAAGGACAAAAGCTACATGGAACATAATAAAAATATGTACCAAGTCGTACCTCAAATGTTGATTCCTCAATATCATTATCTGTGTAGTCCAAAAGTGACTCAAGCGAAAGTGACAATGACCGTAGCTGCAGTGAAAAATGCACCATTAGACAATAAATGTTAAGAGGCAAAGGAGGGTTTTTTATTACAGTTCAGTAAAATATCACGTCTTTCAAATCAACATACTTTAGTTTCCTTATCCCCTTTTGTTTGAAAAATCAATCCAGGATGTCTAGGAGGTTCTTCAGGCATTCTCTTTTCTTTTGCATCCCTATTAGATTTGCTCCTAAAATCATCTTTTCCATCTTTGTCCTTCTTCTCCTCCTTTGATTTTTCGTCATCCTTTGATTTTCCTCTGTTGCTATCATTATTATCCCTATGAGCAACTTTTTGCTTCTCATCCTTACTACTGTCAGTCCTAGTCTTAGCCCCTGAGGCACTTTTCCCATCAATTTGCTTGTCATCATTCTTATCCACCTTGACAGCTTTGCTTTCTGATTTAGTTGAATTGGGCACACTAGCTTCCTTCACCACAAGAGCTGATTTTGACTCAGGAATTATTTTCCGTTCAGAATTTTGCATCTGATTCATATAGCTTTCTGCATCTGTTCTTATTTTCTCCATATTTTCTGTTTCATTACCTGTCTGACCTACTATTCTGTCATCCTTCTTGGTCTCACTGACCCCATCACCAGTATCCACACCTGCAAGTTTTCTTTTAAGTACTCTTTTAATTATTTTCTTCTTTATGGCAGTTTTGACACTAGTACCTTCACCTTGCACCAGTGCAACACTACCAGTTTGTAAATTATCCTTTGTTTTATCTTCAGTGTTTTCCACTTCCTTCTCATCTTTCACCTCAAGTTGCACGCCCTTGTCTTGATTTTGAGTAGCTTTCCCCACTGGAACCTTTTTTATAACTTTCTTCCTCACAAAAGTTTTAACTCCAGAAGGATCAACAGAAGATTCATTCTGCTCAGCAGAGATCTCAGACTTTTCATTGGTCTCTCCAGCATCCTTTGCATCTAAAGATTCATTTTGGTTGCTGACAGTACACTCAGCATTTGTTTTCTTATTAGCAACCTTCTGTTTGACAATCCTCCTTATAATCTTCTTCTTTCCAGTTTTCACACTGTCAGTTGTTTGAGCACCTGCAGCATCCCCTTGTTCTTTCTTCTCAACATTCTTGACTTTCTCTTCTGTTCCAATCACATTCTTCTCAAGGTTTTTGTCATTGCCATCACTCTTTTGTGCATTCGCTTTACCTTTCCCATCTTTCTCCTTATTGTCAACAACAGAGGATGCACTCTCTTTGGTTTTTTCTGATTTGTCCACCCTTTTGGAATCTTTTGAAGAATCTGTTCCTTTCCCTGAAAGAGGACATGAAGGATGGTATCAATTTTATAATTACATAAACAGGAAAAGTTGCAACATTATGAAATACAAGAAGTTTGGAGACAACATTCACCTTTCTGCCCTTCCTTCTTCTCCCTAGACCTCTGAGAAAATAGGCATGACATTTGCAAAATTATGTTATGCTCCAGGCATACAAATATAAATTCAAGGAAATGATAAGCATTAACAGCAACCATATGTAATCATTGGATAAACCAGAATCTGGGCATTAGAAGAAATAAGAGCATAATTGCATGCATAATTTCAAGTCCATGCAAGAACAGACCTCTTTTTTCAATGAGAGTTGACGTGCTCTCTCAGCAACAGCCTTCTTGTGAGCAAGCCACTGCTCTCGCCATGTATCCAATGAAGGCAGGCAATCAGACAAATCTGGAACAAACAGAACAGTGATCTCTTTATGGCTGAAGAACCCATCCTTTCCAAACCTGTCATAGTGTATCTGTACATGCAACAGCAAATCAGCATTCTGTCTTCAAAGAATATAAGCAACCACCCAAATTAAACCTCCCAAGCATGCACCTAAGAGCATAGCACTATAAAAGAGGAAAAATATAAAACAAAATAGATCATGGACAAATCTCATAAAAACCTCACAAAAACAAATAAATCAGCAGCAAAATCTACGCTGCCAAAGATTTCAACTTTCAATTGACAATTACAGTTCATCTTCAATTCATCTAATGTCAACAGTTCCATCTTAAATTCAGGTTCACTTTAAGTGAAACACAAAGTGCCCTTGGCAGTTGTCAGATTTCGTCTACTAACTGCATTTTTACTCTGTTTTTGTATTGTATAACATATGGGTATTTTTCACATGTTTCTTTTCCTTTCCCTTTTTTTGTGGGGGATGGGGAAGAACAGGCCTCAGTTACAGCCTCACCTAAAATAGCAAGTGATTACTCAGTAGGCCTTCAGTATAAATAAGCCCAAAAGCAATTAATTCACATAATGCCAAGGAGGAGAAGAAGAATACCTCAAAAAAACGATTCCAGTTACGGCAGTTCTGCAAATCAATTTGTGTTACATCCTTGGTACATCTACAAGGTAAAATAAAATTTAGTCCAAAAGAGTATCAGTATCCTATAAATCAATCCATCACATAATAGAGAATACTAACCTGAGGACTGTTTGAACTAGAACCGAATCATCAGCTGAGGGATCACCACCATCAACAGAATCCCATGGACCACCTATTGCCATGAAAGAACGATCCTTTTTCAGGATAGCAAACCTAAGAATATTGCAAATATGTGGTATACGATCATCGTAGCTTTTCTCAGAAGAAAGCTCCTCCAGGGCATTTCTACTAAGTCCACTCATCAAAATTATCTGAACCAAAGAATAATATACATTACCAAGCAGAAAAATTCAATACACCGACATATTGTGAAACCGTAATAGTAAAAAGCTGAGGTGACGAACATCATGATTCAGTCATGACTAAGGTAAAACAAGGCAAATATATCAAAGAAATTAATATCATACAGATGTAAATGATGTAATTTATCTAGAACTCCAGCATTTTAAATAGAGGTATGCACTGTTCCAGGGGTTCCAAAACAAACTAAATCGTGCCTGAACACAAGAATATTGATGTTAGTATAACCTTTTTATATTTTTATATTATTGTTACTATTTCAATGTTAGTACTATTATTTTTAATATCGTTCTAATTTTAGAAAGTCAAATTTGATTTCATTCTGAAACACAAGAATGTTGTAACTTTAAGTATAAGAATCAAGATTTAAAACTGAAACCACAACCAGAACTAAAAATTGAAATAGAACCAAAACTATAACTAAATTATATCAAAATTGCTTAGAATTGAACCAGAACCGAAGTTTGATTCCAATTCTTATACGAAAAATCAAAGAACCAATGTTTTAAATCCAGTTCTTAGCTAGAACTGAATACCCCAATGTTGATCATCAATATGCAAATGATCAAATAACATCAATGGAATAAAAATGCTAATCTTCAACATAATTCTCACTCCAACACAAGTTAGATCAGCTACATTAATTTTCTTCATGCACTCGCATGACATTCAGTCATCCAGAAATAATTTCTTGAGAGAACTTCTCAATCTTCATCAGCCCTTTGACCAAACATTATACAGTGTCAACCTTCTAAATTTTTTTCTCTCAAACAACACTTGTAAAACACATCCAGAATTGACATTTGAAAAGGTAGCAAAACATTAGATTATAGACCTCCTACTTGTGCTTCAGCAGTGCAATTCCCATCTTCACAAAAAATTTATTCATGTTTTTTTTCTTTTAGTTGCCACTTGCCACATATGAATCTTTACATGCTCATTCAGCTATTGAGTTGTGACATTTTCCTCAAAACATTCTGCAGCAACAAAAGAGCTAATTCCGTAACCATTTTCTAAAATTTCCTCCATCCTCTCAGAAATCCAGTCAAGACACAATCACTCCACCAACATATAACAGTTTTACGGTTTGATTTCATCAGACTAATTCATGTATAAAAACCCCATTGATATCTTTTCACTCCTGAATGATCATATCCAAACAGTGTCGATAAAAGAAATTTAGCATGTGACGAGGACAATTTCTACCAGGAATGCAGTCTTTTATCCATTCAAATGAACATACAAGAAACCTCCAACGAATTGAGTCACTAAAATTAATTCATCTCAATTGGTCCTTGAACCTTTAAAGATAACTGATACTTTTTTCCACAAGTAATGCAAGTCTGTATTTGTTCGGAAGTGCATTATGATAATGATGCAATGTATGCATATCGGAGTGGATCATTTGCGACATTTTTAGTGCCTTGACTGGGGAAGAAAGGAAGTTCAAGTATAGACATATATTACCCATATATAACACCCACATCAATAGAATCATTTAAAAGAGAGTAAATCAAGTTAAACATAAGAAAGAAAGTGACCAGAAGGATATCATTCATATGTGCAATGTCCTGCTTCAGAATAGTAGTTTCAATTTTCTGGATCTAACAAGCACTACTGAGTTTTGACTATTTATGAAGATATGATTCACAAAAAGGCTAAATAAGGATTTAATGGAAAAAAAAAAAAAAAAAAAAAAAAGCCACGCTATCCAATGTGTTATGAAATCTCTGAGAAAAAAGGGTCAAGCAGTCCACCGCACTGCAGATCACATGGATAAAAGCAAATTGAGGGACAATAAGAATAGAGTTAATTAGTTTCCAGTAACAAACAGTTAGTCCAACATGCCCCCTCACCAAGTTTCTAAGAATTTCCAATTCCTATTTTATTTTATTTCATATATTCTATATCAAGAAAGGTTCAATGATTTCAGCAACCAACATTTAATTCATTCATCACTTAAAAACATGTCATTTCAAAACATGTAATTTCACAGCAAGCAATGTATGCAACACAAGGAACATGAACAAACCATGAAATATTCAAGTTCAAAGATCCTCATTGAAATCTATAAAGGAAGCTTCCATGACCAACTTATGAAATACGGATAGTAAAGGCAGAAAAATATAATCACTAACACAAATGAAATCATGTGTTTGCTTCAATGTGGTTCACAACTCACTAGAATTATCATTTTGAAGACTAACAGTTATGCAGATATAACTGTTAAATATAAATAGGGGAAAAGATAAATAAACTACCTTTGCATTCCATAATGTGCGCCCACAGTCTGATTTTTCAAGTTGAGTCGAAAGCTTAGTTGATGGTGTTTCCTCTGACTCTGCTTCCCTTTCATCTTCAATAAAATCATGCTCAAAACTGTTGAGTTTAAGACATTTAATTAACACTAATCCATTCTAGTTTTTCCACCCTCTAGTAAAAGAAATAGAAATAATGGTTATTAATACAATTTAGGACTCTTGCTTATTGTTGTTGTTGTTGTTATTTTGATTTCCTAGTTCAGAATATTTACTATTCCTAGTTAATTAGGATGCTTATTCCTAATTTGATTAGGATTGGGATATTTGTCTATTCCTAATTAGTTAGGTAGTCTATTCCTAATTAGTTAGGTATTCAATTCCTATTGTGATTAGAGTTGGGATTTCTATTCCTACTTTGATTAGGTTTGTAAGCTCTATAAATAGAGGTAATTTCTATTATTTTTAGTAGCTTTTGATTATAACAATTATTTGAGATTAAATTTTTTAGCATTATGTTCTCTTTTTCTTTAAGGATTTGTTCCTTATTTCCTTATTGTTCTACATAGTTATCACTTTTCTTTCTGTAAGCTTAAAGAGCACAATAACCCACTGATGGTTTATGCTTATGAAAAAAGGCAGATGGTTACACAATGGACCGTAATGGGCAAAGCAATAGTCAGCCAGTACACAACCATTGTGTTTGAAAAAGAAACCACATGATGAACACCAGTATGCCTATTTTCTATTCAAATGAAATCAAGGAGCATCTGTAACATGGAAAAAAGACAATAATACCTGACAGGCGTGTGCAAAGAAATTTTAAGATTCTCCTTTGGCCAGTTAATGACAACCTAAAATGATAAGGGTGTTAAGATAAAACATATAGATATATATACACAAAATGATATATCAAACCTTGATATCTCTTAAAAATGAGGGGGGAAATTTAGAACACAAACCTTTGAAAATTCAGGAGATATAAATAGTCTGGGATATCTCTTATCTATTGATAAATAATCCCTCTCTACATCAACCAAACTTGAAGCATGAATCTGCAAATGCACAGCAGCAATTACAGATACAATAAAATTAATTGATGAACTCAGTTTGCAAAACAGAGTTCCATGATTAATATATGGTTTGCCTTGCATGAAAATAGCAGCTAAAAAATTTTCTTTCTGAAGGGGAAATATTCCTTTCAGTATCAGTACTATCCATAATAAAAACAGTCTACAATCAAAGAAATTCCTGTGAGTAAAATGTTGAAATATAAGTTTATGGTTTAGAAGATGAATTGGGAAACTGCAATAGAGATTGGCAAAATACTCGGTATGATGCAAGTGCTTCCCCCACTGTTAACAGACAATGAGAAGGGCTAGTAATGATAGAAGACATTGCAAAAAAAGGGGATGGAGAGAGACAAGATGAATTTGAACACAGTGCACAAGCAAACAAGACATCCTGGGCATACGTTTCATGCTTGTTTGAGTAATAGCAATGAGATTCCCCACTATCATGCTCAGAATAGCTAGGATTTCCAGAAGAAGATGCCATTCATTTGATGAGAAATAAAAAGGAATATGGGAATCAGACAGCCTGAGCAAAAGAAACCAAACTAGATAAGGTGCTTCAACAGAAGAGAAATAAGAATAGAATACAACTTCAAGAAAGTCAAAAGGTGTCCAGTCAAACTAGAGAGAAGACTTAGGCCAAGAACAGAAACGATTTGGCAATTAGAAGCAAAAGTACGTATCCAAATCAAGAAGCCCTCAAATCTGGACACCCAAAAGGAAAAGATAGATTCTGGACGAGCTAAATGTTCTTATCATCACTGAATTACTAAACTCTGGTATTGTTTTTTTCTTTACCTTGCAGACATATTCTCTTCTTTTTTCTTTAACAGGTGAATGACGCCTTCAGCATAACAGAACAGCTAGTTAGTTATGAAGACAAGATACACAAACAGCTATACATTCAGAACTAGAGTAGGACGCAAATGAAACATCATGATCCACCTATGTGAAGCGTCACGACTTGGTGAATCTCGTCGCAAGGATCTCCCCTCCTTCGTCAAAGAGGGCCCACCTCTATCTCTGGAAACTCTTGGTGGAGTTCGTTCATGCCTAATTTCAAGTGCACGTTTCCGCTCTCGCTCCCTCTCCTTCTCTCGCCGCTCTAAAATGCGTTCCCTTTCACGCTTTCTATCTCGTTCCCGTTCTCGTTCCCTTTCCTTCTCCCTTTCTCTTTCTTTCTCCCTCTCACGCAAAAGCTCCCGACGACGCTCCTCCTCTCTTAGCTCAAATTCACGAAGATAACCAGCTCTATCATCTCTAAGCTCATCAATCCTCAAATGACCTCCACGATAATCGGAGTCAAGGGAAGCCCCATGAAGCCCTTTTCCTGTGCCATAATCCCTACCAGGAGGCAGGCTAACTCCATAGCCTGGATTTGATGAACTCTGTGGATATAGATCATCCACATTCCTCCCAGGAGCTGCCCCTAGTATTGATGGAGCATGTTGCCCACTATATGAAGAAGCACTGAGCATTGATGAACTGCGAGGATCAGCATCCATTCTTCCTCCATAAGACACAAGATCTTGAGTGGGATGACGACTAGCAGCACCTCTTGCTGAAAGATATTCAATTTGTCTGCCAGAATTGTGTTGCTACTCAGTGTAATATGAAGTTATAACAGCTAACTTAGCTGTGCACAGGTTATCACCATAACAGAGGGGTCTAAAGTGTTACATTATAACAAGGCAAGAATGACCTTGCCTGTTCATCAATGGAAAGGATGTAACCAGTGAACAAGCAACATAAACTGTAAAATGAATAGTACAGCCTATGAACACATAAAATAACAAATAGTTGAAAAATACCTGGCAGTTCCATCAAGAGAAGCGGACTGCAAGGACTGAGATTTCAGTAACTGTTCTTGTCGAAGCATGGATGACTGATCAATACGCTCATACATCCCAGCCTGTAACATTCATTGTAGAAAGAGCAAAGATACTATAAGTTAACAGTAGCACAAAGATGGAAACATACTCTATTTGAAAAAAATCACACACAAAAGTATGAAACGTAAATATTCACTGGGCAATAATGCGTCAAATTTCACAATATTAGAAAAATCCTTATAATTGAAATTTGATTGGCTATTGAAATTCATTGTTCTAGCATCATTCACATTATTTTTAGTAGGCTGTGGACAACATTATGCAATATCACAAAAAAAAAAAAGTTAACTGCTTGCGCAATTTCATGTTCACATCAGGCTACTTTCAAAAACAAATAATAATGACATGACAAACCTGAAAAAAAATGAGCAAACTATACTGATAGCATCCTAACTTAGAGGCATGTGACAATTAAGTATCTAGTCTTTATTTTGTAACACAAAGCCCTACTGATCTTCAATAGCCGGTTTCTATTTATTTTTTGGGTAAATTTCATAAATGGTACCTGAATTTAACTTAAATTTGTAACATAAACCCTTAATCTTAAATTTAATTAAGACAAGTCCTTTTAACATTTAAACAACAATTTCCAGGAATGAATGAGAAAAAAAAGTGAGCCAAAGAGAGGATATATAAATAGAGAGAATATGCTGAAGCAGAGATAGTCCTGAAAGAGAGAGAAATTCTTTTATGAATATTGGGTGAAGGAGATGAAGAAATGAGATATAAGGTTTATTGCCATGTGGAAGAGTAAGTCAGGAATAAACTCAGAAATAGACTATATAGATTAAAAGGACTTCTACGTTAATTAAATTTAGATTAGGGGATTTGGGTTACAAATTAAGTTAAGATACCTTACTTTTATATATTCACAAGTTTAAGTACCATCTATCAAATTTACGGTAAAAAAAAAACTAGAAACCAGCTATTGCCACAGGAGCTTTTTGTTACTTAATTCAAAGGATTTTGTGTTACAAATTAATATGAGATACTTTACCATTATATACCCCTAAGTTGGGGAATGTTAAGTGTAATTTATCCAAAAAAAAATGCGAAAGGATCATTTGGACAGATTAGGTGAAGAGGTATTTAAATGTAAGGGCCATTTTAATCAGAGATGATCACTCTATAACATTTTGACCTAATTTACAGAAGTGTAATTCATAAAGTAGTCCTTATAATTGAAATTCAGTTTGACTATACAAAATAGTAAATCTAAAGATATATATTTAGTTGGGGAAAAAATGATAAAAAGTGTCCAAAACATATAAACTTTGATTGAAAATAAGCATTTGTAGAACATATACTACTTGCTTTCTCTTAATAAATCTGTAAAATGCATTTTTATGTTCATAATCATTTTATCGGCAATAAGCCAAGAAGACAATAAAATTTTTACTATTACATTTTAAATAATCATGAGTTCATAAAACAGTGCAGTTAGTATTCTTTTAATTTGTACCAAGTGTGTATTAGTTATAGCTAACAATCAATTGTAGACCTTTTTAGAGAACCAGTTCAATAGAGATCCAAATTTTTTGGATCCCAACAAAATAGGGATAATATTTAAATTTGGAGAACTATAATTGAAACTTCTCTTTTTTTTGTAGACTACAAATACTTGTGAGTTGAATAACCCTGATGCAAGCGATAGAAAGCACATAGTTAGACAAAAATTAGGAATAAAATGAATAAGAAGCAACACCTGGTGTTGATTACTAAGACCAACAGAATCAGCATATCTTACAGCTGGATCACTTTGCATGTCCCTCATAATATAAGCACTCTGTCGTTCACCATATTGACGTCTGTCAACCACTGGATAATCATGAATCTTCTCTTTGTATAATTGATCAGTTTTGTGGCCATATCCATGACTAGATGATGGAACATATTCACCAGTTGTAAATTTTGGAGAATCAGATAGACCTGAGGGATAGCCACCACGACCTTCTAAAGCTGATGATCCAGTTCCTTTAGCACTCACTGCTGGCACCTACTTGATAATTTCAAATGGAACCTCAGAATTCTATAGCAACAGATAGTCAAATACACAAATCAACAATCTGTCAAATTACAACTGAAAAGTAAGAATATAACATCTCAGTTAATATTTAGGCACAATTTCAGGAGCACGCAGAAATTTTGGGGGCATAATTCACAAGATAGGGAGGTTTAAGTTAAAAAACATGTTTCCATGGTTAAGGTTCCAATATACCAAGGTTGAACCATACAACATTCATCTTATATTAACGTTGGGAAATTGCATTCATCTAACTGAAAACCAAAGCAAAATAATGAAATAAGGTGCAAAAGAATCTTTGGAAATTGTTTCAAAGTCAAAAGTTGATGCACTTTCCTTTAATTATAAAATTACACAAGCACCGGTAATATACTGAACAAAAAGCTAAAAAAAAAAAAAGCTAATCCCACCAACCTGTTGTGCACCCGTCATGGATGATGAGCCATAGATAGCCCCATATTGACCTATATAATGTGTTGCAGAGCTTCGGAACCCAGCAACATCTGCTTCTTGAGAGCCACTTAACATCGATGAGTGCCTAGAAGCCAATGAATGTTGCGAGCCTCCATCAGGCCCTCCAACTGAACTTCCAGAATATGCAGATCCCAGCTATAAAATTACAATATTTTAGAGTAAAATTAAAATCATTAATCTTAAAAAATGCAACTCTAATATTTTTTAGCTAACACAGTATGAGTGTTTCCCAATTCAAGCAACAGTAGACCAATTGGATAGTTTGATTGAATGTTCATGAAAAACAGTCACCGAAAACTTATTTAACAAACAACAAAAATAAGATCATAAAACTTCAACAAAGTGAATGTGACAGTAAGTTAACATGAACAGTCTTACAAGTAATCAAACTGGTATATAATGAGAGAGAGAGACAGAGATGTCCAAATTGACAATATATACTCAAGTAAAAACCTAGAGTCATTTTAGAAGCCAAAACAGGCATCTATATCCCAAAAATCCAAGTTGCGATAAAAAAGAATAGTAATTAAAAGATGTGTAATAAGCTTTCAAACGATTATTGCAATACCCAAAAGACAAAAAAAAATAAACAAATAAATCGATACAAACAAACCCACTAATGCACTATCCAGAAATGTTACAAAACAAAAGACAGGCTGGGACTTGTAATGAGCTTACATTTTGACCGTAGCCAGATTGAGCACCATAAGGTTGCTGCCCGTAGGCACTATTGCCTCTCGAAGAGTACATACCTATTTCATAAATTAAAGGATAATAACCCTGCAATGAAGAAAACCCATACATGTAATTAAACTATATCAACAAACAAGAAAAAAAAACAGCCTACCATTAGTGCCAGATGACAGGAATTGAAATCAGAAATTAGAGCGGCGAATACCGGATTAGAGATAGTACGAACCTGTGGAGAGAGGCTGGGAGATAGACTTGTCAATGGATGTTAAAACCCTAAGAGCTAAGAAAAGAACAGCGAGGAATTCTCAGTTGTCAAAAACATTCATTTATAGGTGGGTGATTCGAAGGTCAGAACGGAGCCGGTTTGGGGCCTTTCGTTCTGGTCCAGATTGTCAGCTATTGTATTGGGCCAGCCGCTTCATTGTGTGCAACTAAGCATTCTAAGCTCCGTCTAGGTTGAGATTTACATTTTAGAAGCCAAAAAAAGAAAAAAAGTGTTAGGTTCTAAAATAAAAATAACAATAATAAATTTATTCAAATATTTTATTTTTATTATGTATAAAAATAAAATATATAGCAATATAATTAAATTGAAATTATAATATAATAAATTGGTTTTTTAAATTTTTATTATATTTTTTAGTTTTCACTTAATTAGAATTAGCTTTATATTTTTCATTTTTAAATTATATTTTTTCATACAGCTAATATTTAATTGGATTACTTTGGATATGGGTCTAAACTTTAATTTTTAACATGATTTTAAAATATAAGGGCGTGTCTGTTTCACATAAAATATTT
The DNA here is from genome assembly GCA_948266635.1 of Cnidoscolus chayamansa. Taxonomy (NCBI): domain Eukaryota; kingdom Viridiplantae; phylum Streptophyta; class Magnoliopsida; order Malpighiales; family Euphorbiaceae; genus Cnidoscolus; species Cnidoscolus chayamansa. Next base: position 1,514 of record CAOGCB010188404.1, on the reverse strand, counting down.
TTAAATAAATATTTTAAAAATTTTGTCAATAAAAAATATTTATTACTGAAAAATAAATATTAAATCATTTATGTGTGATTGATATTTTATCCGGACATTGAAACCCTTATTAACTCAAAACGAGAGGCCTATGTATTTGATGGTTTATCATGCCAAAAATGTCTCAATTAAGCTTATATCGCGGCTCGTTTAGAACTTCCGATATAAAAGCCTCATGGACTGTCTTTTGGGGATCTTACACCAAGTTGCTATTTCGATTTTTCATTCCGTGAGATCCAATACATATTTCTCAATATCCCTCACGCCAAGAGACTGAGAAGCCGTCTCAATCTTACTTTATGATTTATGTTTTCTTATTGACAAAGCTAAGCCACTACAGGTAAGTGACTTTTTTTGATCTAAACCTTGAAGTATTATAGATCATAAATCATGAAAGATAGACAACATTAAGGCATTTTGTGTGGTTCATCTCTTTTTTATTTTTAAAGCTTCCGTGCTAGCACAAAAAAAAATTATTTTGTCTCACGAATTAGAGTTAGTGGATTTATTTCATTTCATTGAATCGAAACGGTCTTTTTCTTTTGCGACCACCGCATTTAAGACTCCGGTCATTTCCTTTCTCGAGTGTCTTATTAAATCCGGCTGAACTAATCATCACATTTAATAGAACTCGTCTCTTTAAACTTGAGCCATATAATGACTTATTTAAATGTAAATTGTCCAGATGATAAAAGGATCATAAAATCCTATAAATACTCCACTCCATGCTAACGATCGGAGACAAAAAGTTTATTAGAAAAAGAAAATTAAAGGAAACGAGAGTTTTAATAAAAATAAAATAACCATTAGACAAATATTCTAAAAATCGTAAGAGCCGGCTACTAGAAGAGAATTATGTGGATAGCAATAAATATTATTTGATTTTGTTTATGCAGGCATATATATTTATTTATATTCATTTTTATTAAATTATTTTTTTTTCTGATTTAAAATTAACCTTTTTTACAAAACTAAAATTTTCATTTTTATGGCAATCATAGATCGTTCTTACTTTGTTTGGGATGAAATAAGTTGTTGTTCCACTTTAAGCTATGGTTTTTTTTCGTGTCCCACTTCAAGTACGTATATATATTTATTTTACGTACCAATTGCTATCTTGTATTTGTTAATATTTACTATTATTGAATTTCAAGAGAGATTTTTCTCTCAATATCACCTTTTTTTTTTGGGCTTAATTCTCATTATTGTTATTCACGAAAAAAGGGTAAGACACTTGGAAAGGATCTCATGGACGAGACTCAGTTGAATTGGTTCTTCAAGGTTAAAACATCAAAAATGTTATCTATCTAATCTATCATCTTCATTTATTTTCTATTTTTTTTTTCCTTCTATTGGAGGGGTTAAACCCAAAAATTATACTCTCCTTGTATGCATTATTCCCATTGCATCAGCAAACATGCTGATAGAGACAGCACCAGGCGGCACTTCCAGCCACTGCAAACCATGCTCTCCCG
>CAOGCB010188327.1:0-12147 GCA_948266635.1 Cnidoscolus chayamansa | reverse complement strand
GAAGAAGGGTATGCCAAAAATAAAGATGACCCGTGCTCACTAGATTTTTAATCCCCTCACTGTGGTATTTTACATTCTTCCCACAGTTCTATTACATGGTACCTGTGGTTTCTATAGATTTTTCTTGATTCCATGCTCTCTAGCAGTTGTACTCTAGGATTTAGAATGTAAGAAATGCAACACTTTTGAAACTTCAAATTTTTCTTAGATGACATTTTCTTGTACTTGGTTCGGAGTAGATCAATTGGAGCCATTTTGCAATTATTAAATTAAATAGCAGTTTCCTTTCAAATTTAAATGAAAATAAAGTTTTAATTCATTTTAATTTTGAGTAGTCCTTTGATATTATTATTTTTGCTTTATCTCAGCAAATAAAAAAAAAGGTGAGTTTATATTTGGATGGTTTTAGTCACTAAATAATTGTTATAGATAATTGTAGTTCAATCTCCATATATATGTGTGTATATACATATCTTCTCTTAATTTTCCCCAGTATAATTTCTTTTATATAACTCTTCTTTCTATCACATAGTATTTTTTTGATGCAGATAACTATATATTCGGTGTCAGCAATGTGATTTCTATTTTAAAATGTATTTAATAACTGGATCTAGGACTCTTGATTCAAATTTTAACAATTTTACACGTAGATATGATCTAACAACACTCAAATCCTATCACATTTGAGAACTGAGATGACTTCCAGAAAAGGCCAATCAAAATTTGACAAACAGCCTGCTGCTGCCTTTTTTCTGTTAACTCTAATACTATTAAACTATTATCTTATTAATTAGATACTTTCCAATTTCTGATAACATACAATGAGCATCTTTATTATCATTATGAAGATGGTAGAATAACATTATTTAGACCAATTTGTAATGGTCAGATAACCATCAAGAATGATAATAATTGGTGCAGTACAAAGCATACTATCTTCTAAGCAATGACCCCGGAATGAAGTTTTTGAACTTTCTGCTGATGAATAAAAGAAAAGCTGAACCCACCAGCGGCCAAGTTGTTACAATTGCAATGTATGCAAGTAGCCAGACTGAAATCCTACTGCATCGTGAGATCTGACCCATGTGCCTTCTTATAGGAACTATCAGATCATTAAGATTTTGATCTAATGGCTGCTTGAGATCAACCTTCGAACGTGTTTCCTCTGTCATGTTATCACTCCTTTCTCTTTCAGAAATGGTTTCTTCATCATCCCTCTTAACATGATCCCCATCTTCACTGTGTGTGTCTGCTGCAACATTATCTTGAGTGTTGCCTGTTGCAGTCACCCATCCATCTTCCCTAACATTCACGATCGATGATTCCAACACAGAGGTCAAGTTGGATCCTTCCATCTGTTGCAAGACAAACATTCAAGCTATTAACTTGCAGTCAACTGGGATTGGTAAAATCTTGCTACACATCTTTTCAACATTAATCTAAACATTTCCATTCTTATGTGTGATGTTTCTATTTATCAGAATTCTGAGATTGGTGCCAAAATAAACGTACTTGCAAAAAAACAATCAAGCAACTTGTTAGAGACCATTTTTTCAGGAACACTCTCAATGTTCCACTCATTCAGCAGTAATGCTTGTGTGGACGTGTGCATGTGTGTGCATGCTTGCTTGCACTGCATAATAGTTATAAGCCATCAGTGAATTATTTGCACCTTCATTCTTCTGTTTCTCAATGGGCTAGTATGCAAGACATGAAAGAACTCATCAACAGCTCTCACCCACCTGCAACGGAATCAAGAAACATTAAATTAAGAAGAATTCAGATACAAGGATGAAGCAATAATGATGTAGCTGCAGAAGCAAATTATGGGACAAAAGAAACACATTATTTTGCAGGCTTGTTTATTTGAGATCAGTAGAATGAATGAGAAACAGTAACCTACCACAAGCTATTCGCAGTGATACCCTCATAATAACCTAGGTGTCCTCCATGCTGTGTGTTAGCAAGGATAATGTTCTCGTTTGCCCTAAAATAGATAAAAAAAAAATTAAAAAAAAAAAGTTCCATGTAAAATTGAAAATTTAGTTGAAACTAAAGAAATGATATTATCAGCATTGCAGAATTTAGCATATCATTCGGCACATAGTAACTATACGAATGAAAATATTAACATGAAATTTGGCATGAGATGGCGTAGTAATCTAAAAATTTTCAGCATGCAAAAACTCAGCCTTTGGTATGCTCCAAACTGTTTTCAAGTATTAGCAACAAAGATCTGCTGTAGTACTAGTGCATATGTTGCTCATTAACTGTTACATCCATCAGTTTGATAGCAAGTATACCAAAATGTTACTTCTGATGGAAAAATATCCATCAAGGCTGATTGATCTTTTTCACGAGAATCGTAGATCAGCAGGTATAACATTTTTACATGCGTTGAAACTTATTTCAGGTTAGAACCATGTTACTTTGATCCTTTACTTCAGCCCATAAGGTACTCCGGCATTCATATGACTATTTGGCACATCAAATTTGTTGAAGCAATTATCAAAAAGCAGGCAAGTCTGACTCCCAGAAATATGTTCATGTCCAATACTTGCACCCAAGTAAGAGACATAGGTTTAAAGTTAGCTCGTGCCTTGGATATGCTTAAAAGAACCAAGTGGTTAAAGAGACATGCAACATATTGAAAAAAGAGCACAGATGGCATATAGTCAGGTGTAGAAAAGTGAGGATACTGACCCTTACCTACATTCATCCCATGGGATGGCTTCCCTTGTACAAACTGGATCATCCAGGGCACTCACACAAAGAAGAGGCAATGACACATTTCCCACAAAATTTACACAACTAGAACGTCTATAGTAAGCATCCACGGTCTGAGAAACAGGAGAATCCGTTTAGTTAATCAGGGGATGAAAACAGGAACCACTTTATTTGGAGGATGACAAAAAGAGCTTTTACCTCAAACTTTGCAAGAACTCGGGTAGCATGTTTGTCAAAGTCTCTAACTGAACGTGACTGTCAAAGAGAATCGGATTTTATCAACGGGAATGTGCAGATGAGTTGATTGGATATACAGTCATTAAATTATTACTTCATCTATTGAACGTTAAGGTGTAACACCTGATTGTGGAATTCGTTGACAATGTAGACTGAATAGCAAATGTTAAAAAGACAAAGGAGAGCAATTCTTAGTTTGCTTGTGTAACGACGTTTTCAACATGGGCATACTTCAAAAGGAATACTGTCCATGATCCACTATCTTACACTCGCAATATTTGATCAATCAGCAATAAAATCATGAGGCCATTTTGTGGTAATGAGAGGCTTCAAACATCTGATTTAGAAGCCTCGAAAGAATGCATTACAACCTAAAAGCCAAATTTGAGCAAGGACAACGCCCTTACACTTATAACATCAACAAGCATCTTATTATCACAACTATTTATGCCAGTGATACTAATAATAACAACGAAATAAAAAACAATAACAGTAACCTAGGATGACACACAATTCAGTTTTCAATTGGGGTTTACATTTAAATTTTACTGCTTTATAGAGAATATAGAGGATTTTATATCAGTATAATAGCTCATCTAAGTGATCACTCTTCACCCTCCTCCCATAAGTTATCTTATTTCATTGACAAATCTTCTTGTTTTCAAAACCAGATATTTGGTCAATATTCACTTGTGGATCACGCAATTAGTAGATTTTAAGAAAGAAAGAACAGTAAAATACCAGCTTGACACTGTCCCATTCTATTAGACGAGACAAGATAGAACGATGCCTGCAGGAAAGTAAAAAATTAACTCTAAAGAGAACACAACAAAACAAAGCATACACAGCTGCTACAATGGGTACGAAATGTCAAGAAACAAAGCAGAAGTGATTTAGACATACAATTGTGCATAACCTTGCAGGCCAATAGCTAGCACTCTATCATATAACTTCTGCACAAGCCTGCGGTTGATGAACCTGTCACATATCTGTAAAGAAACCAATATATTTTTCAAATTTGTATGCTATTCACACAAAAACTGCAATGCTGTTGATGGATAAAAATCTTAGAATCCCCAATAACCAAAGAATTGGAAACAAAGATACTGACACTTAATGACTTCTGTTATTTACCAGTATAAGACAATGCTACCTCTTTAGTTTTTCTTTTTATCTTTTCTTTGTAAATCAGAGGACATCTTATCCTCCACAAATGTCCTTCAGAAAAAAAGAAAGGTCCCATTATTTTGGTAAGGAATATGCTGAGTTTCTGATTTGCTCTTCCAGACTAACTGTGATATAACCATTTTCACAGCAGTTTCTTTCTTAAAATAGTGATGTAGAACCAAGTAAAGATAAAGAACAACATAGAATCAGCACTTGATTCGTTATTAATAAATCAATAGTATCCTGATAACTAGAGCAGTAGACGTAATCAGGGAAACTTCATATACTAAATTTCAGGACAGGAAAGCCTAATCCTATAAGAACAAAGCAAACCTAAACATCTTATGCATTTCACATGAACAAAAAAGATATAGTCATTTCATAGTTTAAGATAACAAAGCTCGGATCAACTTCACATAATTTCAGGCCAACCAGGCTTAGTCATTGTCAGGGAGTTGCCTATCATGCAACCTATGATGCACTGCTTTATGCTTAATCTTGTTTTTCACACTGCTAAGCTTAGCTCACAGCCACAACTAAGCAAATAATCCTTCCAACTTGTGCCATTATCATCATGCTCATGCATTTCTTCGCAAGATACAAAGGGAAACAGATTTTTTTCTCTTTGCATGAAAGACTAGCCTTTACCATTCACTCTAAGAATACTGAAATTGATATTGGGAGCCTACTATAGCACAATCAACATTCCAAAAAATCAACTTGCAATATATAACTTCAGGTTGGAGAGAAAGATCTTATGTTTATAAGCAAGAATTCAACACTCAAAAAACCAAAAAAAAATAAAGAGATTACATTAAAACAATAATATTTTTGTGCAAACCATTACGTGCAGAAAACATAAGCAATTTTGTAATAACATAGTTCAATTTAAAGGTGATTAGCATTCAATCGCATCATAAAGATGCAAACACTAACCAAAAGGTCCCAAGGGGAGGTTCAGTTTAAAGGTGATTAGGATTCAATCACATCATAAAGATGCAAATACTAACCAAAAGGTCCCAAGGAGAGCAGACAGCAGCAGCACCAGTAAGAGGAACAGTAACCCCTTTTTCTCCAAGATATTTTACCTAGAAGAAGTACTCCATATTAATAGAAAGTAAAAATATATATCCATTAATTTCTTGAAATCTCAATTCACGCATAAAGCAGTAGTGAATTCTCATCACTTAAACCAAATAATGAGAAGACAGATTCCAGTTTCCCTCTTTTTACTTCTGAACATTTCCTTTTGGTTGTTAACTTTATGAAACCTGTACATTATGTTCAGTACTATTTGTTGTTAAGAAAAGATGTTAGAAAGTGTCCTTCTTGCATGTCTTGTTTGCTATGTCATAACTAAGAAATCGCCCCACATACCCACTCGAGTAAATGGTTGTAAGTAGGAATAAATGGTGAAATGAAGAGAAAAAAGCAGTCATGCAAATCAAGTGCATGCTTCAAATGCCTTGCACCTTGTGGTCAGTTAGTGCATTAAGATGATGAGGGTTGCACTTTTGCAGTAATAAGTTTGAATAAACAGGACGAGAAAAAAGATCAGGCAATTCATTTACCAGAATATTGGCACCAATGCTGGTTCCAACAGCATATAGAGGAGCTTCTGGATATTCACAGTGAATATGATCAATAATATTCCGAACATCCTCTGTCCACCCAGCATTATAGAAGCAAGCAGACTGACCATATATATTTATAACAAGACACCTAGTTAGTAAATAATCTTGATAATACACCAAGCAAAATCAAGACAAGCAATTGATGTACAGAAAATACACTTTAAAGAGAATTTCAAAATAACAAACAAAAAAAATCTGTTCAAGCACATTATGCCCTTTTGTTAGAATCACCTCTCAATAAGGAAAGGTAATTTATGACATAGGCAACCCTGTAAATCAACAAGTACAGACAAAACACAAAGGTGAACCACTACTGAATGTATTCATTACGATGAACTTTTTTTACTAATGTAAACAAGCAAAATATTTAAGAGGGAATGGAGAGAGAGAGAGGACAAGTGCTCCATGGATAAAGAAACTGTTACTTTGCAAGAAATCAAAGGTTGGTTGTGAATGTTTCATACTCACAGTTATTGATATGCCCCCCAATCCCCGATGATTGCACACAACAACATTCCAACCCTGCCTTGCAATCGTGAACGCAAGATGCTTTATATACTGTTACAAAGTACAGTTCTATTAGATACTAAAAGGAGAGTGAAACGGTGTGATTAGCACCAAGAAAATTAGAAGTATCACCATATAACAACATGTTTTATGTCAAGTGATAAGAAAAATGAACATGCCGTTGCGCTTAACCTCAAATTTCACAGAGCAAAATAAAAATTAATAAATGGAAATTTGAGATGTAAAATCCTTAAAGATTCGTTTAATAACATGCAGTTGTAAGGAGATAATAAGGGATTCGCTGCTATAGATTAATGCTATATTTAAATCCCCTCCTTATAATTATACGATCCATGTCAATATCAACATTTAATGCGTTGTTCTCAAAAAGAAAATATCCCTCACCTTTTTGTATTGACAAGAAAAAGAAAACTTTGATCATCAAACATGAGACACTAAAGGATACTTGAAATTCAGAAGATTTTAAGTGTAGATAAAACAGAATAATATGCAATGACAATGAACCTCCATCTGACTTCGAGCAGTGCACACATAAATAACAATAAATCTTGTAACATATCACACAAGGTACAGAAAATGAAAGACACTTACAGCAGAGGCAGAGTCGCTTGTTAAGCCAGGAATCACTATTACGATTGGAGATTTATCATCCTGTGGAACAGCATCTTTATTGTAGCAGACATCTTGTTCAACTGTAGAATTGCAGTTGTAAGAACTAGCGCCAAACAATTATTGTAAAAGTCACCTTGTTCACTGGAAACTTCAAATTAATTTCTACTGGATTGTTATCAATCAAAAGAAAAGTGAAGCAATTCTCAAATAATTACTATATTCTACTACTCATTATATAGCAGTTGCCAGTTGCCACTTAATATACCAGGAGGCCATCCATGTTAAAGGGATATTGACTACCAGACAACATTTTATCTTTTTTTGCCAAAGTTATTTTGGTGAATTAAATGAAGCATAAATCAAAATAATTTTATACCCAATGAAAAAATCCATGCCAAATTTGGTCGTAATTTTAGAGCATTTAACAAAGAGGTATAAAAGGTTTCCTGATGGTCAAGAAGGATTGACCCACTAACTTGTAGTCACATATGTTCATCTATGCTTCAAAAGCAATCAAAGCAAAGGCATAAAAAGTTTGATCTGAACTTTACTAAATCCACTTATGACTGCCAACATTAATTCTCCTAACTCTGTGCTTTTAACACAATTATAAGAGGAGAACAAAGGAAAAGCTGGAAAAAATATGTGGTATAATGGTGATAGCCAAAACATTTGCAGGGGAAAAAAACTAGTGCCATCCAAAAATAAATGTAATCAGAAAAAAGTAAAGCAATATATAGTAAGTTGTAATAGCATTAAAGTTCGCTAAAGAAGAAAATAGAGTGATATTTCACATAAGAAGCAGTTGCCACTATAGTGAATTACTCTGTGTGTCTGTGTATATATATGGATTTGCGACAGCAGTATGAAAATTATTCAGCTGCAATTTCAAATTGAAGCTGCCAATAATAAACCACGTCTACGATCATTGATTTCATGTTGCACCGGATACATTCCGTCTTCTCTAGCAATTTAGCATTATTTGGTTTCATTTTATAGTGATTCTATATGTGTGGTGCTGTTCATCCAATTGTTACGCATGTTCTTCTCGGTCATCCCTGATTATGTGATTGAGACGATGACCACTGTGGGAATGGGCAAAATATTTTGATATTAACCACTGAACTACGTTGAGAATGTGAAGCTCCAGTAAAAGTATAAACTTTTATGCTTTATTTTTATCTTAAGCTAAGACTATGTATTCTATATACTATGCTTGCTTATTTGCCAAATATAATCCCCCTAGGAGCTAGAAAGTTGGGACAGTGATGAGTTATAAACTAGGGGTAGCTAAAAGGGCATACTTGAATCAGTTCCATTGCAAGTAAGGCATTTAGATGAAAAGGGTTACAATTGATACTGACCATCAGTAGACATTAGCCAATCCAAGGCAATTGTTCCTCCATCATTAGCATGGAATATATGTCTGAGCACAAAAGATATATCACCCCACTTAAATGTTTTTTCTTAGAGAGAGAGAGAGAGAGAGAGAGAGTAAATATTGGTCCAAGCTAAGTGTAAAATGATAGAACAAACCTTCTGTAGGCAAAATTAGGAGCATTGCCAAAAAGACTCAAGAAAACTGTTTGGAAATGAGGACTACATAACCATGGCGTAGGAAAAAACCTTCAAAAATGAAGAAGTAGAAAACTTTGAATTACTATAATAACAATTCCAAAGGAAGAATTCTGGACCGTCAAATGAAGATCAGAGAATCTATATGAAAAGCTTAACCTTCCATGAAGAATCCGACACTTAGAAGCGACGGATTGGTAGAGCTCAGACGATGAACTGCAAGTGAGCAACACAGGATCGCCTCTAAATCCAGTAAACAAATCTTGCAAGAAATGAATCTCCAAGAAATGGTAGAGGAAGAGAAGAAGCATGAAGAGAAGGCCTAAGAGAAAATGAGAGATGGGAATTAGAGATAGAGCTTTGAAGAGAAGGTCGTAAGGAGATACTGGCGAGGAGTCCAGAGATGGTAATGTCAAATCGTCCATCGGAGAAGCGCGTTTGATATTTGGCGGAGAGAGTGGAGAGAGCCGGACTGATGATGACGACAGATGCGGCTGGCGTTTGTTTTGGCTCGTGTGAAAGACAACAAATTTGATTGGCTGGTTCGGTTTCTAGAACGGTGTCGTTTTGATGATTGCGCCGGGTACAAAAATTTAGAAATTATCTAAAAAAAGCTTTTTTTTAATTTAATAATAAAAAATTACTATTTAATTTTTATATTATTATATTATTTAGTATATATCTTTTTTAAAAATATATTAAAATATTGATATCTTTCATTAATTAACTTATTAAATTAAATTTAAATTAAATAATTATTACTTTAAAATTATAAAAATTAAATAGTTTATTTTAATTTTTATAAAATTAAATAATTATACTTTTAAAATTATACTATATAATAATTATATATTAATTAATAATTTAAAAATATAAAATATAAAATAAAATAATCAATAATTGTAAAAAAAAATATATAAAAACTAAATCTAGTATTTTTTTCCTTTAATAATTACCTTTCTTCTTAGCTTCTCCGCCACCGAGAGCCACAGTCAGCTTTCAAGGCTTCAACCGCCGGCACCTATCAACTCATATGTCATATGCGTCTCTACGGCGCCAAATTCCCACACCTACTACGTCACCGCCGGACCTTCATAGCCGCCAAGGTCAAATGGGTTCGCGACCCGTATCTAGACAAAGCAGTCTCCAAGGAAAAAGACCTTAAACAAGCCATTTCTGTCAAGAACGAAATCCTCACCTCTCCTTCAAAATCTCTTCCTCTTTCCTCTCTTTCCCTGCTTAAACCCCTCCTAAACCTCCCCACTACAGCTCTTAAGTTCTTCCAAAAGTACCCAGCTCTTTTTACTCAGTTCCAGCCCTCTGCTTCCCTCCCTCTCCACGTCAAGCTCACCCCTCATGCTCTCTCAATTCACAAGGAAGAACAAGAGATTCATAGTTCTCCAACTCACAGAGATGATGCAGTTGAAAGGTTAGCTAAGCTTTTAATGCTCACTAGGGCAACCAGATTGCCTTTGCATATTATTGATAGGCTGAAATTTGATCTGGGATTGCCGCATAATTATATCACTGCCCTTTTGTTAGATTATCCTGAATATTTTCAGGTTTGTGAGGCTCAAGATTGTTTTAGTGACAAAGAAACGCTTCATTTAGAGCTGCTGTCTTGGAGAGATGAATTAGCTGTTTCTGAAATGGAGAAAAGAGTGGCTTATGGGGATGTGAAAAATGTCAGGAAAGGAGAAAGTATCGGGTTCTCATTAAGTTACCCAAATGGGTTTGATTTGAAGAAGAAGGTGAAAGATTGGGTTTTTGAATGGCAAGGTTTGCCATACATATCACCATATGAAAATGCCTTCCATTTAAACCCAAATGGGGATCAAGCTGAGAAGTGGGTTGTGGCTGTGTTACATGAGCTATTATGGCTGTTAGTGTCAAAGAAGACAGAGAAGGAGAATGTGTTAATTTTGGGAGATTATTTGGGGTTTGGAAAGAGATTTAAGAGCGCTTTGGTGCATCATCCGGGACTCTTTTACGTTTCTAATAAAATTAGGACCCAAACTGTAGTTCTTAGGGAGGCATATAGGAAGGATTTCCTGGTAATAAAACATCCCTTGATGGGTATGAGGTTTAGGTATATTCATCTTATGAATAAAGCTAATGAAAAGCCAAGAAAGGCAGCTGGTGGAGCTTTAGGTTCTTGGTCTAAAAGACGGGTTGCCTCTTCCATCAACAAAGGTACAACGACAACAAGCCTTGGTCCCAAACCAGTAAGAGATAAAAATCGGAAGAGTGAGTAAGACAAATCAATGGCTCTTCTGATTCTGAATTTGAGGATTTGGACTATTCAGAGTCTGATGTTGAGGATCCAGCAATGATGAAGCAATGAAATTGGATTTGTGAGTTGATATGATGATAATTGGTGACGTGTGAACAAGGAATCAAAAAGTTGACATCAGAACATTGAAGTTCTGCTTGAAATGGCCCAATTGGAAGGTACAATCAGATTGAGCAAAGATAAGAAACTAAGATACTGATGAAAGAAAACTAACCAGAAGATCCAATGAAAAAGACAAATTATTTAATTGAAATATGCAGTGAAGGGGAAAGGTTCTTTGATTGCAGCTTCTTGGAAGGTGAAGTAACATCTTTCTCTGCTTTTTATTTGCCCAGTTCAGTGAGCCATCCTTTTGAAATGTACATTTAACCATGAATTTAAGTAGTTTCATTGAAGAAAAGGTATATCCAAAGTTCACCTGTTAAACATGATTGATATAATGTCATTGTAAAATGGATTTGGGTAATTTCACTTTGGCTTTTGGATGATTAGTCGTTTTTGCACTTCCATCATTTGTCCACATACCCTCGGCATTTGCAAATAGAATTTTTTGAAAAAGCACAATGGATTGCTTCTCAAGAAACAATTGCAGTGCCTGTGAATTTGAATTAAGTTTTATGTATGATATTATTAGCAGTCTAGGTAGAAGTTTGGTTGGTGTTGATGGAAGCATTATAAATTTATTATGACAACTAAGTTTATAGGCATCATAATCTTGTTTAGACATACTTGTTAGTTTAATACTTGTCATTTCTGATTTTCTTTTATCATGGAGGTGTTTATTCCATTCTTGTTTCCTAACATGACATCTGAGTGTTAAAATTATGTAAGATATGAAGATTCCGTTGCCAAATTGTAACCTCTTTTAGTTTCACTGTTCATATACTCTTTCCTCTACCATTAAACTTCTGATACGATATGCCGAGAGAGTTCATCTTATTCACAACTATAAAGATGAGATAATGAGTCCAAAAATTGCCCCTTTGGCATTTTTCAGCTCAATTTCTAACTTGATTTATAATTAAATAACTGTGATGTATTTTAATTTCTTTGATATATAAGTCTTTAATTCCAAGATGATTTGCACTGAACACGAATAGGTTGGTCATTTGTTATAATTTCTGAAGCTTTGGAACTTACTATGAAGCTAAAATTGAGAGATGAGCAAGGCATGAGTTTTGCATATGTATATGTGACTGTGTAGATGACAAACTTGAATGCCTTGAACAAGATTATATTGCAGAGTTTCAGTTTGCTTTCTGCTCTAGAGCTGTAAGCTTCATCTGACCATTTTTGCTTTCACATATGTTAATTTGCTTTGGCAATTCTTATGATCAATCCAACATTCTAAATAAATATGTGAGTAAAGCTTTT
>CAOGCB010188323.1:0-11983 GCA_948266635.1 Cnidoscolus chayamansa | reverse complement strand
AAGGGAAAAAAGCACTTCAAATATTTCTTGAAAATTATTTATTTAATATGTACTTGAAGCATTTAGAATATTGACTAATGGAAAATATTTTGTTAATTAGAAAATTAAGTAAATTTTTTAATAAAATAAAGTCTTTTTTTTAAACTTTCAAAATCCCATTAACATTATTAGACTTTCTATAATTTTATTAACATTTCTGGTTTCTTTATCATTACAGTTAAAAAATATAAAATAAGTTATTTTTATTTCTTAAAAAATAAGTTAAAAAGGTAAATTTGAAGATTTAAATAAATATATTAGTCATTAGTTTATAAATTTCTTAAATGAACAAATTTAATATCAAGAAATGAGCTTAATATTAATAAATTTATCATAATGATTTAAACCACACCATTGAATCCCATATTAATTTGGAATTAGGTGTTATGTATTTTTTTTATAAAGTCTTGGATATTTTTCTTTTTTGTAATATGATATCAGAGTCAGTTTGATAAAGTCTAATTTTATAAAGTCTAATTTTATTTTTTTTATAAAGTCTAATTTTTATAAAGTCTTGGGTATTTTTCTTTTTTTATAAAGTCTAATTTTATTTTTTTAATATGATATCAGAGTCAGTTTGGATCTTTCGTTTGTATTTTGAAGTCCCAAAACCAAATTTAAGAGGGATGAATTGAACATTTTTAATATATTTTTTTCAAATATTTATTCTTACTGAATATAAATGCATAATTGTGTTGTGCATAGAACTTCTAAGAACCGTAGAGAAGTTATTTATCTTTGACACTTCACACAAGTAAGGTCTTAGTGAATGTTACTGTAGAAGCAAAAATTCTAGCAATTCAAATATCTTAAATGCATACTTAATGATCTAAATAGAGCATAAATATAGAAAGATTAAAGAAATAGAAAGTAGAACACTTGAATTTATTGTGGTTCGGCTTCTCGACCTACGCCCACTCTCTCAAAGCTTCTCATTTGAGTTTTTACTCTAATATTGACTCTTTTAACTGGACAAAAGACAAACATTTACAAATCTCCTAAGTTTTCAAAAACTTGTTACTTTATACAAGTGTTTCTCACTAAACATTAAAAAATCCAAGATATCTCAAGCTTGTAAAACAACCTTATGTAGGTTATGGAGGTTGAAGGAAATTAATTTTTGTTTTTTTCAATTTACAACTGAAGCTATAAAGAAAAAAGATAGTTAAATTTGCCAAAGGATGCTCAATCAATGCTCAATGAATACTCAAGTGAACAAAATCTTTTTGCAATAAATTCTCTCAATGTAAAATTGCTTATCTAAGTGTAAATGAGATATTTTCACTTAATATATATGTTTCTGATGTAAATAGCCATTTGAAAAGATCTGAGCTGGTTTGAAATAGATTTCAATGAAGAATACATGTTATTTTTGGACTTAGTGGAACCTTTGTTGAGTTGGTTTTAGAACCTTAGATAGTGAAAATAGAAGTTGTAATTTTGAAGTCTTGATTCTACTTTCAACTCAGTAAATATATTTTCTCCAAAAACTAAGTTCTGAAACTAATTTGTATCATATGAATATGCATTTATGAATGATTTATCATGTTTAACAACTCACACTCTTATACTTATTTTTACAAGAATTCTAAAATTACCTAATGAATTATAGACTTCAAATTCTTGGCGCTCCAATTTCTTATCTTTGTATGCTTGATCCTTTCTCCATTTTCATTTCTTCAATATGAACTTACAGTCATCTGCTTTACAGAATTCCAGCAAAATGTATTCCATAAAAAATAAAGATGATTTTCATAAGTTTTAGAATCATCAAAATATGCTCCTTTGAATTCATAGGGTCAACATATTTTATGCTCCAATTGGTTTGAACATGTAAGAGTGTGTTGAATTCCACCTTAATAAGGAATAGGTTATAAGTGTCAGGAGCTAAAATGTGTTAAAATTGGCCTAGAGACTAAATTATAATTTTTCAAGTAGTTCAAAATATTTTTTCTAAGTTCATAGAAAATTAGGATAAATTGTGTAGAGTATTTTGCACTAATTATAAAGTGATAAACTATTGTTTTTATTTATTTAGAAGGGTGGGGGTGAGTGAGATATTGTGATGTCTCCTCCCCTACAATCCATTTTTTTTCTTAAAGCTCTTTATAGGGGAGTGACTGGTTGAGTATTAGTGAGGACCAAGTCAACAAGCCACGTGGGCTATCGTAGTTGCTAGAGATGCTTATAAGCTTTCAACAATCCTTGTAGGTATTCCTCCTACTACAAGTGATTAATGAAATATTCCATCAATTGTAATTATTTATTTTTTACCCGTTTCTTTAAGAAAATTGTGCCCAACTGTGTGTTGAGTTTCCTTATTTGAGATCATCAATATTAATGTTGCTTGTTGCTGCCTTCAGACAATAACGAGCTATCGTATTAGGTTGATTTGGTTTAAATGTGTCCAAATCAAGTGCTGCACGAGCCCATACCGTGTGAAAATTTAAGCTCGTGACAGTTTGTATCATAGCACAGTTATAAAAATCAATACCATGAAGAAGTGAGCAAGGAGAGATCACAATTACTGACATTAGTGAGAGTATGACTCCGATCAATCGAAACCCCATAAGAGTGTGTCGAGAGGATATCAAGAAGACCTACTCAACTATAGGGACATCACTTACCACAAGTATGAGTGGACTATGAAACAAGAGGGAACATTCTTCCACAGAGAACACAAACGAGAAAAGTTGAGAGCGAGGGAGAACAAAACATTGAAAGCCAGAAGCGAGGAAAGAACAGAGCAATGAGCATAATTTCGAATTCTATAGGGTCATTCAAGCATATCAAAAACAACACATAAAGTTTCAATGGCGATCTCAAATGCAGAAGATTGAAGAATGTACAACAAGATAAGCACAAGTGAACATTCACTCACACCATTAACCCATTAAAAGAAAGAGGAGTTAGAGTGAGAAATCAGTATCTCCATCAGAAGTTCATCACCCAAGAAGGGACACTGATGTGCAGAATCAAGAACATCAAAGCCATATTGTCGCAACAAGTCACCAATAGCTCAAGTAACACCCACAACTTTTGTCGATGAAGACGTTGACCATTTGAATGGGGGAGAATGTAAGGGGTTGAAATTGGACGAAATTAGCCTAAAGACTAAATTATAATTTTCTAAGTAGTTCAAAATATTTTTCTAATTTCATATAAAATTAGGATGAATTGTGTAGAGCGTTTTGTACTAATTATAAAGTGCTAAACTCTTGTATTTATTTATTTAAAAGGGAGTGGTGGGTGAGACATTATGATGTCTCCTCCCATCACAATCTATTTTATTTTTAAGGCTCTTTGAAGGGGAGTGAATAGTTGAGCGTTGGTGAGGACTAAGCTAATTTGCCATATGGGTTACCATAGTCACTAAAGATGCTTGTAAGCTTCTAATAATCCTTGTAGGTGTTCCTCCATACTACAAGCGATTGACGGAATATTCTACCAATTGTAATTATTTATTTTTTATAGAATAAAATAAGTAAATCCGTTCTTTAAGAATATCGTGTCCAACTGTGTGTTAAGTTTCCTTGTTTGAAATCATCGATATTAACACTGCTTTATGCTGCTTTCGGATAATAATAAGAGACTTCCACCAACGAGTAGGCTATCATGTTAGGCTGATTTAATTTGAACATATCCAAATCAAATGTTGCACGGGTTCAGATCATATAAAAATCTAGGCTTATAAAGATTTGAATACTCCATTTCTTAAATTAACTTATGAAGTTAAACTCAATTTATTTTGTTATAACACTCATCTAGAAAACAAATAAATTAAGGTAATTTGAAATTTTAATAAAGGAGCCTCTAAGCCCAAAATCAAACTGAGAACAAAATGAAACGGCAGTTTGGGAGTAATGTGGTCTATTATATTAGGACAGGACAGAAACATGTGAGTTCACATGATGTTTTTAACTAAAGAATATACATTAATTAAGAATTAAGTGTACACGTGATCTCACTATTAGAGGCATAACTTAATATATATATATATATATATATATATATTTTATGGTAGAAGCCAACAGTAACATGACAACCATGAGAAAAAAAGAAGTCTGTCTAAAACTGAAAGTTACCTGTGTCCCTATCCTTTTTGTGTTTGTTTCCGGACGTTGTCGGAAAATGGATGAAATTTAGCTACTGGATGTGGAATATATGCTACTAATTCATATCCACATGATTTCATTGTTATTAAATTCATTTTTTTTAATTTTAATATAATATATAATAAAAACAAATCAGACTTTAGAAAGATTACTATCAATATTCTCTCATATGAAATGTCTTCTTTGCCTTTCACAAGTTCACATGATTCACTATTACACCCATGACTTCAATGATACTTTGCTTTACGTTTTTCATTTTCTTTTACTAATTAGTTCCTTAATTACCAAATTATTATTCAATACGTCGACGTATTATATGAAAAATGAATTTAATAATAACTAATGAGTTGTCTCTATTTGGTTAAATTTTTGTATAAATATCAAAGATATATTGCAACCAAGAACCTCAAAGTCTCTTCTCATTTCTTGGCTTGCCCAAATCCAGAAAATAAAAAAGATGGTGCTGAGGAAGATCTTGTTAGCCACAGTTATGGTAGGAATAATCCAAGTTCATATCTCACATGCCCAAAATTCTCCACAGGATTACGTGAATGCACACAACGCAGTTAGAGCAGAAGTGGGAGTGGGTCCAATTTCATGGAACAAGACAGTGGCAGCTTATGCTCAAACGTACACAAATTCAAGAATAAAGAACTGTGAACTGGAGCACTCGTACGGACCCTTCGGTGAGAACATTGCAGAGGGCTACGGAAACCTAAACGGCGTCGATGCAGTGACGATGTGGGTGAGCGAGAAGGCAAACTATTATTACAGAACAAATTGTTGTGTGGGGGGATGAGTGCTTGCACTATACTCAGGTTGTCTGGAGGAACTCTGTAAATTTTGGATGTGGAAGGGCTAAGTGTAAGAATGGTTGGTGGTTTGTGACTTGCAATTATGATCCTGTCGGAAACATCGAAGGCCAACGTCCCTATTGAGTTTCTCCTGCTTATATGAATCTATCGTAAGCTGGGATAAGACTACTCGCTATGTGTTCATTGTTTCTTCTGCTGTTTCTTAGCTATGGCCTTCAGAGAGAGAGAGAGAGAGAGAGAGAGAGAGAAGAAAGATGGAGGGAGAGACTCACGAGATAGAAGAGACAAATTGAGCAGAATCATAAATAAATGAATCTCAAATTTTATAAAATGAAGATATGTGAAGCCCACAATATATAAATTTTATAATTTGCCGGATTACGTTTCCATGAATGCATATGAAATTATTTATTTTAATGATAAAATATATAAATTTTAATTTATAAATTTAAAATATATTAATTTAAATTTTTTTATAGATGAAAAATAAATTATTTGTATTTTAAAATTTAATTACAAATTATTTCACAAGATTGATTATTATAGATCATTTATATTTTTTTCATAAAGTTATAAATTCATATAACTTACAACTATAAATTAAAATTTATATATCTTATTTTTAAAATATATAAATTTATATATAATCGTTGAAATTTATTTTATCGTTTGAATTTTATAGGATTTTCCATAAATCTAACTATTAATAGTTATGTTTGAAATTATGAAAAAAGAATTTAGTTTGAATTTTTTTTCTAAAATAATATATAATTTTAATTTTCTGATATAATGAACAAATTTTATGCGGTTGCTAATATTTGAGTTATATTTTAATAATATTGCCAAGTTAGTGACTGAACAGCAACGTAGTCACTAATTATCGATTATATTATTTTTTAGTCATTTATATTTTCAGTAATATAATATTTTAGTCGATAATTAGTGATTATATTGCCATTCAGTCACTACATTTACTGTATTGTATGATGATAGAGAACAAACCAAATATGCTTTTCCACAAGATAATTTATCCTATGGAATCTTACGGTGCTTTATTGGCAATGTTTTTGCCAAGAAGCTGAAAGTCCATTAATATTTAACTCTTCAAGTCCATTAATTTTAAATTGTTAGTGCTATTTAACTTGATGATATTAAAGTTGAAATTGCATTATTTATAAAATTGTTTTTGAATATGCAATTGAGATATGCAATTATCAAATTAGTCATTTCTAACTAATTTTATGTTTTACAGAGATATGATAAGAAATAGGTACAATCTAGGTGATTATTGTGATATTTATATAAAAATACCGTTGACATCCGAGAGAGGCAATCCTCCTATGTCATAGTCACACCAATCAATGCAATCTAATAATAAAATCAATGTCCTGGAGGTTGCCCCTATTAGTTCACTTGAATCTCACCATTCCTCATCATTAGAGATTGATTCTTTAGGATGACAAAGTCTAGAACTTATTCAAGGAAATCGGTAAGTTTAGTTATTACATTAATATTTGTTGATAAATACTAAACTCTCACACACACACACACACACACACATATATATATATTGTGTTCAGGTTGTTGACTGGATCTTCATTCTCGAGTGATCACCAATACATTTAAAGAGTGAATAGAAATCAATGGTGTTATTAGAAGTCAGTCTCACACGAAACAAAAGAATTTTATTAGAAAGAGTGTAAGGTAACATATGAAAATTTTTTATTATGTTTTATTTTATTTTATTTACTAATTGAACGATATAGTAGGATAATAAATCATATAAGTGAGAGAAAAGATACTTTAGAAGGGAGGTGAATAGAGTATATCATATAATTTTCAAGCTTTTGAAAACCAATTTCAAAAACCTGCAAATAGAATGTTTTTTAAAATAAGGAAAAACATATTATGTGGAAAATTAAAGTAAATAAAACACACGACATGTTTACGAAGTTAGGCTTCTAACCAGTCTACGTCTCCGCCTAGGGTTATCCAACCCTTAGGATTTCAATTAATTTTATTAACCTCCCTTAGAGTCCTAGATTACAACCTAGAAGAATTAACCCTCTCTTCTATACCGTAGCTACCCCCACTACAATCTAGTCAACTCAAATTTCGGTAAAATAAAATTGATCAGACCTCACTCTTATACGTTTGAGTATTTCGAATACTCTTAGTATAATTCAACACAACTGAGTAAAATAACAATAATCTAAAAACATAATCTCTCAAATAAATATAACAAAAATTAAGAGCTTGAGAGAGATTGGCAGTGCTAAAGCTTGTGTGTTTTGACTTTTGATTTTCTGCTTTTCACACTTGTGTTTCACACTTCTTTTTTGCACTTTTGTCACTTGTATTTAGCTTACTTCACTTCATTCACTTGTTATTTCTCTAAAAATACTTTGCTGTATTTATAGGAGAATGAAGCTTGAGAATGTGATCAAATGATGATTTCTTTAACCAAAAAATCTGCTGGATTATCAGGTGGATATTTGCTGAAAATCTGTTTCAAATTCCTAATCCGAATCCACTGAAGATTCTACTGAATTTTCTGCTGAAGTTGCTGGAAATTCTAGAAATCTGGAAATCTGATTTTAAAAGCGTGAATTCTGATTTTGAAATCTGGATGGGCTGTCAATCTGTTAATATTGTTGTATATTCAAAACTGAAAATCTGCTAATATTGAGTTAGATTAGAGCTGAAAATCTAGTTTGCATTAGATAACAAAAAATATGATTCTTTATTAGATAAACAACAACTTTAGAGAGAAAATCAAAGAATATATTTATCCAATTCAAAATAGAATCATATATCTTTGACATTTTTATTACTGATTTATTTATTTTGTCTTTAAGGACTGATTTATTCATTTTGTCTTTCATCATTAAGGCAAATATTAATGGGAGTATTCTATGGGAGTCTTCAATCTCCTCCTTGATGGAAGACAAAATAAATATTTCAAACATAAGAATCGAATATCAAACAGACAAATAATGTATCAAACAAAGCATAAGCATAATAAAGCACACAAACAGAACATATATATAATAACAGTAAACAGAGAAAAAATATATAGAGTTAGATATATATTTTCACCCTTTTGTCTTTCATCAAAACAAGAAGACAAAAAAAATGTTGGATCAATAAAAGAAAAACAATTTTTACTAAAAATTTGAAAATGAGAAAAGAAAACTAAAAACTGTGGCTGGAGAGGACAAAATATACAGAAGGTCAGAAATATGAGCTGTATTTCGAGAAACGAAAACATAGTTTAAATGTTTCTTTAAAAAGAAAATGTATTGGTAAATATCAGCATTAAATGCTAAAACGTTGATAAGATCAAAAATTGAAAGCAAGATTTTGATGAAATCTGAAAAACAAAATTAAATTTCTGATTTTTATCTAAAGAGATAACAACCATAAATATTTGATCCAAATTTAATATTATGACTCAATTAATACGTACATCAAGTGCTTGTCAAGAATGTCAAGGGCTTTAAATCAATATCAGATAGCTCCCCCTAAGATAATGCTTCTTTATTTATCATACCAAGTTCAAGTCTAATAAAATTAAATCTTTCTTCAGCTAAAGGTTTAGTAAAAATGTCAACAAGTTGCAAATCAGTAGAAATAAAAGATATCGATACATCACCTTTTTCCACATGATCAAGGATAAAATGATGTCTTACATCGATATGTTTTGTGCGTGAATGTTGAACACGATTCTTTGTGATTGAGATGGCACTTGTATTATCACACCTTATTGGAGTTTCTTTGAGTTCCATCCCAAGATCACGCATTTGTTGAGTTATCCACAACAATGTATTTGGCTTCTGCTGTAGACAATGCTACTGAATTTTGCTTTTTCGAGTGCCAACTTATTAGGGATGTCCCCAAAAATTGACAACATCCAGATGTGCTTTTTCTATCAACTTTGTAACCTGCAAAGTCTGCATCTGAATATCCTATAAGTTTGAAATCATTAGTCCGTGGATACCAAAGACCAAGGTCTTTAGTTCCATTTAAATAACAAAATATTTGTTTTACTGCTTGTAGATGCGACTCTTTAGGGTTGGCTTGAAACCTAGCGCACATGCACACACTAAACATGATATCAGGTCTACTAGCCGTGAGATATAGAAGTGAACCTATTATACCTCGATATTCCTTTTGATTTATAGACTTATTATTTTCGTCAAGGTCCAAAGAAATGGTAGAACTCATAGGGGTTTTGGCTTCTTTGCATTGAGTCATATTGTATTTTTTGAGAAGATCTCTTATATAATTGCTTTGATTTAGGAAAATTCCATTTTTTCCTTGCTTGATTTGTAATCCGAGAAAAAAGTTTAGTTCTCCCATAAGACTCATCTCAAATTCTCTACACATTATTTCTGAGAATTCCTTGCAAAGAGACTCATTAGAAGCACCAAATAAAATATTGTCAACATAGATTTGAACAATTAAAAAATCATTTTCTTTATTTCTTACAAATAGAGTTTTATCAATTGAACCTCTTTTAAAATCATTTTCTAAAAGATATTTGGAAATCCGTTCATACCAAGCCCTTGGAGCTTGTTTCAAACCATATAAAGCTTTATCAAGTTTATAGACATAATTAGGAAATTTTTCATTTTCAAAGCCTGTAGGTTGAGCAACATAAACTTCTTCTTGTAAACATCCATTTAAAAAGGCACATTTTACATCCATTTGATAAAGTTTGATTTTCACAAAAGATGCAAAAGCAAGCAACATACGAATAGATTCAATTCTAGCAACAGGAGCAAAAGTTTCTTCATAATCAATGCATTCTTCCTGATTATATCCTTGAGCTACTAACCTTGCTTTATTTCTAATTACCTTACCATTTTCATCAAATTTATTTCTGAACACCCATTTAGTCCCAATGACTGAGTGATTTTTCAGTCTAGGTTAGAGTGTCCATACTTTGTTTCTTTCGAATTCATTCAGTTCACTTTGCATGGCAATGATCCAATCGGGATCTTGTAGAGCTTATTTATAGTTCCGAGGTTCTACAAGAGAAACAAATGCATAAAAAGCACACAAATTCTTATAATTTGAACGAGTTTTGATACCTGACTTTGGATTGGAGAGAATATTTTCCAAAGGATGTGAAGATGCATGTTTAAATTTTCTCCTAATTGTCAAGGGAGTGGGTTCTGGATCTTCAGTTTCCCTTTCAAGGTTTTGATTTGCTTCGGATGAATCTTGAGTTGGAGCTGTTTTTGCATTATCTCTTATATCAAGACCTTGAAATCGTTGTTCAAGGTATTGCAATTGATTATCAATGTCTTGATTTTGTTCATAGACTACTTGTATGGGTTCCTGCATATTTCTAACAGAACTATTTTCTTCTTCACCTGATGAATATGCTTCATGTTTATTTAAATTCAGTCTTGTAAAACTTTCACTCAACAAACCATTGTTACTTTCATCAAATATAACATGTATATTTTCTTCAACTACTTTAGTACGTTTATTATAAACTCTATATGCTTTACTATTTAAAAAGTATCCAAGAAATATGGGCATCAAATTTTCCAAGATTATCTTTGCCATTATTATGAATAAAACAAGTGCATCCAAAAGGTTTAAAATATGAAATATTCAGTTTTCTTCCTTTGAACAGTTCATAAGGAGTTTTCTTCAAAATGGCTCTAATTAAACAGTGATTTAAAATATAATTTATCGTATTAACAGCCTCGGCCCAGAAAGATTTTGGTAAATCATTTTCCAAAAGCATTGTTCTTGACATATCTTCTAAAGTGTGGTTTTTACGTTCTACTACCCCATTTTGTTGAGGAGTCCTAGGGGCTGAAAAATTGAGAGAAATACCATATTTTGCACAAAACAAATCAAATTTAAGTTGGTCAAATTCTCTACCATGGTCACTTCTAACAACAACTATTGGTAGGTTTTTCAAGGTCTATAATTCTTTGCATAATTTTGAAAATTCCTGTAAAGCTTTTGATTTTTCACGTAAAAAGGAAATCCATGTAAAACAAGAGAAATCATCAACAATTACTAGGATGTATTGTTTACCTTTGGGAGTTTTGACCCGCATAGGACCACATAAGTCAATATGTAAAAGTTCAATGGGGCGAGTGGTACTTACAACCTTTTTGGGTTTAAAAGAGCTTCTTGTTTGTTTGCCCCTAGCACAAGCACTATACAATTCGTCATCCTTGAAATTTAGCTTAGGCAGTCCACGTACCAGATCTTTTGAAGACAATTTGCTTAGAAGATGCATGTTTATATGGCCAAGTCGTTTGTGCAAAAGTCTTGAGTCGTTGGTCAAAGCCTTGAGACACTTTATACCACTTTCTGCAACTTGATTAGTATGTAGTTCATAAACATTATTACATCTAGGTGCGGTAAGTAAGATATCTCCAGTTTCAACACTATGAATTTCACATTTTTCTTTGTCAAAAATAACTCTTTTACCTTATCGCATAATTGAGAGATGCTAAGCAAGTTAAATTTTAAACCATCAACCAAATAGACATTATCAATCCGATTACCAATTTTACCTAGACCAATGATGTTGCATTTACCTTTATCACCCAGAGTAATTGTCCCATTTGACAGTTTCTTTAATACAGAAAACAGAGATGCCTTTCCACTCATATGTCAAGAACACCCACTATCTAAAATCCATTTCTCATCTTTGATGTTCTACAAAATAGCAAAAGATCAACCTTTTCAGCTAGACCACATAGTAATCTTTGAATTTTGTTCTGATTGAATTAAGTTATGTGGTTTAGTTCCTTTAATTACCCAAACATGTTTAATTGGTTCATGTAGTTTAACTGGAAAGGAATTCTTAATGATATAAGGATCTTTTCTCCTAAATGGATATGACAACTTGGTATGGCCAATTTTACAGCAATAAAAACAAGTAGATGTGTGCCAATTTCTTTTAGCCTTAACAAAATTTGTTACATTTTTCTTTGGAAAGCCTTTGTTATATCCAAGACTAGATTTGTTTAATGA
>CAOGCB010188138.1:0-10535 GCA_948266635.1 Cnidoscolus chayamansa | reverse complement strand
AGAATGCATAGCATGAGATGCATTTACATCGTGTTGTGACATTGCATTATAGAATCATTATGATGATATGGTTGATGATTATATTAATGATGTCAATGATTTATAATGATATATGTTGTATGTCTTATGAGTGTGGTTATGGCTTACTGAATATATTTGTTATAAAAGTTGTGATGATTTTATATTGATTGGATATTATGTGATGATTTTAAGTTGATTATGATGAGATACAGAAATTTCATGTTAATTGTGATTACATATGATGATTTCAAATATGAAATCAATGGGTGATAATATACATGATTAGATTATTGTTATGCATGTTAAATGTGCATATTTGTAGCTTACTGAGTTTTATACTCAGCGTTTATCCCTGATATAAACGCAGGTGAAAGCAACAAGAGAAAGCAAGAAGATCAGTAAGCTTACTTATGAAGGTACTTCAGAGGTAGACTATTTGTATATGGATTTGTATCCCAAACTGTTGTAATATTTAGTATGTTTTGTAACTATCACTATAGGTTAAAGAGGCAGTAATGAAATAATGTAATTTATCCACTGTGTGTGTGTATATATATTAAAAGCTTTGATGAAAGTTCTGTAAATATGTTTTATTTAGTTTCTGAAAAGATGTTGGCTTTAAAAGATGATTATTGAGCAACAATATTTTATATTATGTTTTAATTTTGAAATGCGAAAAATTTATACAGGTTTTTGATAAGTTATGATTTAAACTCATCCCTTACAGGATAATTATTGGTTTCCTGTAGAGGAAGTGGGAAATCATTAGTCATTCTGTGGGAGACATGTCGTGGGAGATGTGACAAAATACTTTTATCCTTCTCCTTCCACTTTCAATTTCCCTTTCTCTCTGTTCACAATAGATAAGCAAAATCAAATTTTTGGTTCTCCTCTTTCTATTTCGAACAAGCAAGAGGTTGGTGCTCCTATTTCCCTTTCCTCACATTTAGCTACCATAAGAAGCAAGAAAACTTCATAAAAATGTCGCTTCAAGGAATAGAGGGAAATGAGCCACCTATATACATGTGTAACTATCATGCAGAAGTGAAAACTTCATGGATAGGAGGCAATCCTGATAGGTGATTCTATGGTTGCCGAAATTATGGAGTATGTATTGGACAATTTGTTTTCTTCTAGCATTAGAAAAAAACTTTCATGTTGCGGCATTTTGCAGGGTCGAAACTATTGTGGGTTTTTCCAAAGGGTCGATGAGCCATTTCTAAATCGAGCAAGATAAATCATATCTGGTTTGCTGAGGAGGGTAGATGCACAAGAAAGAGAATTTGATGCTGCTAATAAAAGAGCTAAGAAATGGATGATAATTGCATTGTGGTTTGGGTTGTATATTGCATTTGTAAATTTTGTAATAGGCCAGTGAAAATTACCTCTGATGTGTTATTTTGTAGACAGGTGAAAATTAGCTTAGTAGGTAGAATGTTGTGTTATTTTATGACCAATTTAATTAATGCAAATGTGAAGTTGTGTGAATTGCTTAAAGCTTCATATTATGTTAAGTTTGAGATTTTTTTCATTGAATTACTTGATATTATTTATTATTTATTATTTATTGCAATTTGTATTTAACAATTTATAGCATAAAAGATATTAGTATAATAACAAGCAATTCATATAAAAATACTAAAAATTATATATAATTTTAATATGTATACAAAATTCTTAAAACATGAATTAGTGCATATAATGTTTCATGTATCATTTATGAAGCACAAAAGAACTCTCCCATTACAACGATCATGTGTATGAATACTACGAATAAAAATTAACCCAACCAAAGTCTAAGGTATTAAGTTAGTATGTCCATTTCAAGGGTAATTTTTATTGACAGTCACTGAACTTTGGTAGGATATTTATTGAGGTCACTGAATTTGAAAAAGCCTAATAAAAGTCACTTATCTTTGCATACATAATATTTACAACATTTACAGGAAACAAAAACAAAAACAATCAAGTCATTTCCAAGGAGGCTTCTTGTTTGTTGTCTTGCCACTATCTTGAGTTGTTTTCCTTTTCCCTTTTCTATTAGCTTGATGTTCATGCTGCATATCTACCTATGTACTTGCAACATTCATATAAGATTGCACATCTTGATATAATCAATTGGTTTAACAAATTACTATGGTATATGACTATATGAATTAAAATATCAATCACATAACTTTTAAACGTACCATGACAAATGACATTCTTACATTTTCATCACCCATGCCTCTTGAGTTGTTTTTTCTTTTTCCTTTTCTATTAACCTGAGGTTCATGTTGCATATCTAATTGTGTACTTGCAATATTCACATGGGGTACACATAAAAAATCAAGTTACTTGATTTAATCAATTAGTTTAATAAATTACTATAGTATATGACTACATGAATTAAAATATCAATCACACAACTTTTAAACTTATCATGGCAGATAATATTCTTAAATTTCCATCACTCATTGCCTCTTGTAAGTTTCTTGACAATCTTGAAGGTCTTTGACTAGATCCCTATTTTTATAATTGCATTATATTGTGCAGTTTCCAATGAATAATTTCATAATTAAGTGAAAAAACATATACTTACATCCATCATCCATTTGATGGTTGTTGGAGGTGGTTAGTGACCGCTTAGTACTTGTTGTTCAACACTTGAGGTAGTCTTTTCAGTCTTAAATCTCCTTGTAGCCTAGTATAATAGCAAATAAGTTTATATAAATAAAATATAGCTAAGTTTTGAACTTACATTTGATGTACTCCCCATTGAAGCTACACCATCTTTGTGAAATCTCTTGTTATGACCAATTTCTCCATATTGACTACATTTCATTGATACTTTCCCTTTCCTATAGAGCTTACCAACAACAACTGCTGCTCTTTCTAATTTTTCTGCTTCCTTTCTCCTTATTGTTTGTTTTTTAACTCTCTTCTTCTTAGCTGACTCATTAGGAAGTATTTCATTTTTTGTATTTGCTTTTGTCCATAATTCACTTCCATTTATGAGGTTAATGATTCGGTTGTACACTCTTTTATATGTTACTAATGAGTAACAATCATTTACATAATTCTCAGGTTGCTCATTATTCTCAATAATAACATCACAAGCATGCATACATGGTATTTCATTCAATTGTCATCTCCTATAGGTACAACTTCTACCCTCTAAATTGACAACAAATTGAGTTCCACCACTAAAATCTTGAATTTGTATGCCACGAGAAAAATGTGCTTGGAATATGCAAGATAATTCTTTCATTTCATTCAACTTTTTCTGGATTTTAGGACATATGATACTTTATACATCCTTCATCAATTCTCTCTTTGCAAACATTCTATGCATCAACTTAGTCTTAATTATTTCAAGCATGATGATTATGAGCTTATCTATTGCATTTAAAATATACCTATTAAAGCACTCATAGAGGTTATTAGTTAACATGTCACATGTGGTATTTGTTTTGAAACAAACCTTTGACCAATGTTCAGTTTACCTTTCCCTAGTCCACTCTCTAGCCTCAACATTTTTCTCTTTTAATTTTTTGAGCCACATTTCCAACTTTGTAGCATATGCAGACCTAACTGCATTCTATAAAATATCATTCAATTCCTTCCACTTAAACATGCCTCTAGAATTAGTATACATGTATCTCACACAGAGTATGTTCAGAATTTTATTACATTTACGATAATCATACATTTGTTATACATATCAAAATCGTATTACTGTAAATATAATAAAAAAAATTATAAATAATTAGTTACAGTTTATATTATGTTTTAAGATTTATATTATTTTAGTTTATTTTATTGTAATTTTGTCTATAGCTATTTATAAATTAAATTTTGACCTAAATATTGTATGGATTAAATTTTAATCAATTTCAGCTTGAATTTAAATTGATTTTAATAAATTAGATTAAATTTAATTAAAATGATGTAATTAAATTAATTTATATCAAATTAAATTATAAATTAAATAAATTTATATAGGGTTAAATTAAATTAATTAAAATCATTTGATAACATTATTATGTTTATGATATTAACTTTTAATATTGTAAAAGCATTGTCCTTCAACTTTTGACAATGTAATATCATTGTTTTTCAATTTTTAAGTGTATAATAATGTTGCCTTTCAACTTTAATTACCGTAATAAAATTACTTTTCAATTTTTTTAAGTATTTTAATAAATGGCTTTTAAATTTGACAAAGTGAATAAAGAAAGATAAATTTGTTCAAAAAAAATTAAATTTGACATGAATTTTAAATTTTTAATTAGTCTATTATATCTTAAGTTTTATTTTTTGTACAATAAAACCATAACTTTAATAATAGTCACAATTTTAGCGAAGGATTTGGAGGAAAAATAATGGGTTTGATGGATAGAGTGGAAGTGAAGAGAAAAATAATGAAGAGAGAAAGGAAGAAGAAATTTTAGAAAGAAGATAACATATTGCTTTTTTCCCTTGAGGATGCTGGAGATTGAAAGATTTAATGGTTTTTCACAATTATTTTACTATATTAATAAAAAATTAAAAAATATTTTTATTATAATAATTAAAGTTGAATAATAATATTATTATATAGCTTTGAAAAATAATGATGTTATATTAATTTAATTAAATTTATGTAAAATTAGTTTAAATTCAATTTAAATTTATTAAATTTAATTCATATAATATTTTAATTTAAATTTAATTTATAAATAACTATAATCAAAATTATAATTAAAAACTAAAACAATATATGTATTAAAAATAATGTAAACCATAATAAGTTATTTATAAGACTCCCAACCCGCTGCCTATAGAGGGTAGGATCACCCATAATCACCCCATCTGAGGATAAGAGTTTCACATTAAGTTCAAGAGGAGTATTAGCAGTCATATTATCTATTAAACATTCATGAGATAGAGTATCAGTAGTATATTTCGCTTGAGATAAGTAATAACCAGTACAGGGAGAAGCAATTTCAAACCCAAGAAAATAATTCAAATGACCAAGGTCTTTCATTTCAAATTGAGTATGGAGAAACTTCTTCAACTCTGCAATACCATGCAAATAATCTCCAGTGATTATTATATCATTTACATATAACAGTGAAATTATACACCCCTTATTAATTTTGCAAACAAAGAGAGCATGATCATAAGAGCTAGAGGAGAGTCCAAACTTACTGATTGTGGAGCTAAATTTAGGAAAACAAGCTCTAGGAGCCTGCTTAAGTATATATAGAGCTTTTCGGAGATGACAAACCTTACCAGGTGGATGATCATAACCAATTGGAGGTTGCATGTAAACTTCTTCAATTAGATCACCATTGAGGAAGACGTTTTTCACATCCATTTGAAATAGTTCCCACTTACGGACAATGACTACTGCTATCAGGCAACACATAGAAGCAATACGAGCTAATGGAGCAAAAGTTTCCTCATAATTGATACCATACTCATGAGTAAAACCCTTTGCCACTAATTGAGCCTTGTAGTGTTCAATTGAACCATCAACTTTGTTTTTAATTTTGTATATCCATTTGCATCCTATTATAGTTTTCCCTGGAAGATCAACCAACTCCCATGTTTGATTTCTTGATAAGGCATGTAATTCTTCCTTCATAGCTTACTGCCAAAGTGAGTTAGTATTGGCTTCTTTGTAAGAGGATGGCTTATACAAAGAAACAATAACATAATAATAATGATAATCATAAAGGAAAGATGCGGTTGACGTACTCTTATGGTTATGTCATTTGCAGAATCAAGGGATGGGCCAGATTCTTCAAGTAGAGCCATACTTTGATCATTTGTTTGTCTTGTAGCAGAATCATTAAGAGAAGTTGGATAAATTGAATCTACCATATGAGAAGAGAGATCTTTTGGAAATAGTCAATAGATGGATTAATGAAGAAAGGTGAGTTATTTTTAGATATTTGAAATTTAAAGAAGGTTGAAAAATTATTCCTAAAAAGTAACATGACGAGAAATCTAAAGACGTTTAGAGATGGGATCCCAACATCTATAACCTTTATGCTCAATACCATACCCTAGAAAACAACATAAACGAGCACGAGGTTCTAATTTTGTGTGTTCATTTGGTTGAAGATGAACAAAACATGCACAACCAAAAACACGAAGAAGACTATAATAAGGAGTTATACCATACAATCGCTTATAAGGTGTTTGATTTCCAATAACGAAAGAAGGAATAGGATTAATGGTATAAATAGATGTAAGAGCAACTTTGCCCCAAAATCGATCAGGACAAGAGGCAAAAATTAACAATGTGTGAGTGGTGTCAAGAATGTGTCTGTGTTTTCTTTTAGCACGATCATTTTGTTGAGAGGTACCAGGACAAGATCAATAAATGATAGTGCCATAATGTGAAACGAGATTAAGAAAATCAATGTCTTTATATTCCGTAGCATTATCTGTTCGAAGAGTTTTAATAGTGCAAGAAAATCGGGTTCTAACAAGAGTAGCAAAATTAACATATATTTGAGATAATTGAGAACGACTTTTTGTGAAATATTTCTAAGTATATATGGATTATCATCTACAAAAATTACAAAGTAAGTTGCACCCCATTATAGGTATAGGAGAATGCACAAGATCAAAAATTGCAGTAGAAACAAAAGTACTATTATTAAAAGGTAAAGCATGATGTTTTCCAAGTTCATAAGAAGCACAATTAAAAGATGTTAGAAGATTGCAATAATAAAGAACAGAATCAGGGAATTACTGTAGGAAATCTAGGAAAATCAAGACAAGAAAATCAAGACAATTAAAATTTTTATTTCTTACCATAAGTTGAATTGCTCTTTTGTAAATATAAAACACAATGTACACTTACAATAGAATTCAATGAAAAAGTTCTAACAAAAACCCTAAAATCCAAACCTAACAATCTAACATGGTATGAGAGCAGTGTTAGATTCAAGGGACTCAGAAAAAATTCATCATCATCCCAATACCTTTCCCGACCAGAACTTTTCATTCAACCCTTTGGCAGCACCAGACAGTTAGTATCTTGAAAAAAAAAACAAAAACCAATCAATCCAACCATGTCAGATAGCGAGAGCAACAGTACTAGAATTAACAACCAATCACAAAATACCGTCCCTGATGATCTAACAATTCAGATTGCTAATCTCCTTTGTAATGGTCTTGGAGGAATACAGCAGCAACATCATCAGAGTCAATTCTCCTCAGAAAATCTCAACATTGGATTAAAGCTCAATAATGACAATTATCCGTTATGGGCAAGGCTAATGAAAGTCGCTATCGGCGGCAGAGGGAGAACCTCACATATTACAGGAACTCCCTCTCCTCCGGTAGTCGGCGATCCAACATTCGAAAGGTGGGAACAAAATGATCAAATTGTTTTTACATGGATTATATAGAACATAGAAACGAACCTGATAAACAATGTGGCGGAATATCCAACAGCCAGAGCGCTGTGGAATGGATTAGCTATCACCTACGACAGTGGCTCCGAGCCCCTCCAGATCTTCGATCTCCATCACCGTGCCAACACAATGAGATAGAACCACGATACTCTGGAGGAATTTTGGAACAAGATGCAGGGAATATGGATGAACATTGACTGACGGGAGCCGAATCCTATGAGGGATCCAGATGATATCGCCATTTTCTCGCAAATCATCCAACAATAGCGGCTATACCAAGTCCTCACAGGGATCAACGACAGCTACGAGGCCATCCGATGGGATATTCTTAAAGCAGATCCACTTCCCTCAGTGGAGTCCGTGTACGCCACCATCCGGAGAGAGGCTATCAGGCTCCAGATCTTGAAGCCGGTAACCTCTAGTGGGGCAGACCCATCATCATCTGTGAACCCCTCACCCCGAGCACACTGGCGATAAGTAAAATAATATTTAAATGCCTATGACAAGGATGAATGCACGTGAATGTGAGTCGCCACCTTGTTTAATTATTTTTAGGGTAAAACTAGGAAAAAACCCTATGACTCCGGTTTTTTATTAATTAACCTAATTAACTAGATTCATTAGCCCAAATAGATTAAAGCCAACCTTTGAACCTAAGGTGGATCCCGAGACCATGACATGCAATTAACTTACTATTTTAAATGTAGCTGAAATGCAGGTAAAATGCTTTAAATTTTATTGGAAGTTATGAATGATTTTAGAAAAATTGTGACTTGTTATTTGGGGTTTATTCCCAAATATGCCTACGTACCCTCTTATTGAATAAGGGATCAAAGTCAACGTAGTTCGGGTTTGCCTTTTTAAAAGGGCTTGGATTTTTGGGCCTTATGGGCCAAATTGGGTTTTGGGCTTTTTGTTGCCAAAATGGTTTTTTTTGGGCCTCATGGGCCAAATTTGGTGAATTTTGGGCCTTATGGGCCAAATTGGGTTTTGGGCTTTTTGTTGCCAAATTGTTTTTTTGGGCCTCATGGGCCAAATTTGGTGAGTTTTGGGCCTTATGGGCCAAATTGTGCATTTTTGGGCCTTGTAGGCCTGATCTGATCTCATTGGGCCAAATTTGATCTCATTGGGCCATTTTTGGGCCAGATCTAATTTTATTTGGTAAATAGGGCATTCGATTTGCAAATTGGTTGAGTGAACTATAATGTAGGCAATTTATTGCAAAAAATAATGAGATTTAGGCTTCAAAGTAACAATTATTGATTAATTGGACTTTTATTAGCCAATTTATTTGAACTAGGGTGTTATGCCATAGTTATGGATCAACTAGACATCTGTGGCCCATAGGTTCGGATCTAGCTTAAATACCTCGATTATTGGTTAACCGGGCATTTTTGCTTAGATCTGTTTAATAAATGAGATGGATGCAAGATGCTTGGTTTAGAGTTAGGAGTAGAAGAGAAATATGAACATGATGAAAATGAGCAAAATTTAAAACATACCTAGTTCAAGAGTCTTCCACTTCGGAGCTTTAGTTTGTTAGATCTCAAATAAATCAATATTAATTTAGGTGATCAATAATCAAATAATAATGCAAAAATTGATGCAAGAGGAAAGCAGTAAAAGAATCACAAGGAGCGAGGAGGGAGAGTGAAAGCTCGTCAACACAAGCGGTACCCCTAAAATGGAGCTGGAAGCTGCTATTTATAGGCAAAAAATGCATTTCCGGCGGCCAGGGGCGCCCTCTTCGGCGGCCAGGGGCGCCCTACCAGCGCTCAGGGCGCCATCTTGGCGCCCAGGGGTGCCCTACTTTGGCGCCTTGCTTGGCACCCTTGGGCGCCTGGCTTGGCGCCTTTGGGTGCTGATATCGGCAGTTTTTTTCCTTCCTTTTTTTTTATTTTTTCGGGAGTTTTGTACTTCCAAAAATTATTCCGAGGACACCTTCGGGTCCCTCGTGATTTTTCGGACATTTCTAGTACTATTTTGGCATATTTCCGGGACATTTTCCGAAAGGCCTCCGGTATGGCCGGACTGTTTGCAGTCCGCAAAAACAGGCTTTCAGAGCCTCAGAATTCGAGTATTCACCGTTGTCCCCCACTGGCAACCATAAAATTGATTTATGGGAGGCAATGGTTGTCTAAATCGCAAATTTTGAGTTTGAAGGTTTTGGACCCGCATTTTGGCCCTTTTCCGAACTGCTTTTACTTACATTTAATCAGTAAAACAGTGCAATGCATGTATGGATGCTGGATTTTTGGGGTACTTAGTACCAAAATTGAGAATTTCTGGGCCTTTTGGGCCAAACTGATTTATTTTGGGCCTTTGAGGCCAAACTGATTTATTATGGGCCTTTGAGGCCAAATTGATTTTTCGGGCCCTTTAGGCCAAATTGATTTTTTTCAGGCCCTTGGGGCCAAATTGATTTTTTGGGCCCTTGGGGCCAAATTGATTTTTCGGGCCTTTGAGGCCAAATTGATTTTTTTTTTCAGGCCTTTAAGGCCAAATTGATTTTTTCGGGCCTTTGGGGCCTAATTGATTTTTTTTTGCTGCTTCTTTTTTTCATTTCTTTTTCTTATTCAAGAATGAATCCTTCTCTCTTTTTTTTTTAATCACAATATGCACAGTTGGACCAAAAGTCTCTTCAAAGTAGAAAAGATCAATTCTGGGGAGGTATGGTGTCTCCAATTGCTACCCTTAGGGGAGTGGTTATTGACTGGGACTTTTTACAGGCTTACATCATAGTTTGGGACCCGGAGACCCATGTTTTTTGGTTAGGGGCCTTGATGGAGGTGATGTGCCCCCTCTTTGAGGAAGTTCTGCACAATTATAGGGTGCCCCCATTGTCTCTTTGGTTAGGCATGAGGTTTGGTCGTTTGAAGGCCTGTTTCAGTTTATCCGACCACAAGCTAGGGCTATGATTGTTGATGATCAGAAGGCAATTCTGCTGCCGTTGATTGATGAGTTTCGGAGGCTGAGTGATGTGAACATCAAAGCTATAAAGACTCTTGATCTAATTCAAGTTCCAGCTGGTCTGGTGACAAGAGCTCCAGCTAAAAGAATCAAAGTATGTTCATTACTGAGGGTGGACAAAGGTTGGTTTTACTCATCACATTGGAT